>JAANSN010000006.1:0-196839 GCA_036850665.1 Dicranocentrus wangi | reverse complement strand
CGAATTTGACATATCTGCATTTTCTGTGTACAATTATGTGTGAATAAAGCGTAGCCTTAAATAATAATGTTTATTTCGGTTTATAAAAATTATAAATCACACATACGCATACATTGTAATAGTTTTACAAACAAGAGTTTTGATAGTGGAGCATTTGCGTTTGTTACGCAATGGCACTACCAATTTACCTATGTATATAAAGCGTTAAATGTTATGAAATGTGAAATTTGTATAGAATAAATGGAACTGTACGGTATAGGTATGTATGTTTTACTTGTATCACACTGTATTCCAGTTTTTTATGCATGATCACGCCTTTGAAAGTAAAACAAAATAATCGTTCTATTTATGTCGAAGCCAATACACCAAAAAATATTGAGTATTTAACCGTTTCGTTGTAATCATCCAATGCGTTCATGTCAACTCAACTTATTGATTATCCCTGAAACCGACGCCACTGGAGCGAGCAGCGAAATTTTCTTCCAAATTCCTTCCAGCTTGCGTATAATATGGAAACGGAGCATAACTCTCAGGTTGATACGCGTGTATTTTGCGCTCTACAGCTAATCGTAAGTATATCTATTTAAATTCATTTTTTCACCAGAACCAACATGGTTCATTCTTTTAGACCATTCCAGACTCGGAAACCGTGAATTCACGTACGTACTTATGTAGTATACAACACCAAAATATTTTCAGAATCCAAATATATTATTGTATACGAATTTCCTTTTACATTGTATGAGCATGTTTGAAGAGTGACCATACAAAAACCTCTTTTTATATATAGCGCTTACTGTGATTGTATACATAATTATAAAATTCCAGCGGGGGGTTTATTTGTCGGTATCCTTTGAAGACATGCTCGTTATTCATCCACCTGCTGGTATCATCGAATTCCATCTCTTTTGCTGAAGCAGTGGACGACGGAGTAGTGTGGCGTGGCATCATCATGAAGAAGAGCACATCATATGCATCCTTTCATCAGCATCAAGATGGCTTATCACGTTGTCACTTCTTCTAGTCCGAAACTGTCATTTCGGAGCTAAGCAACCGTGAAAGCGGTTTATTCGCGTTGATTTCACTCCACCGTTCCCATTCCAACGCAATCTTCAGGAGATTAATAAAAATGGCAACTGACAATTATAACACCGCCCCGTGTAATACTTTATTGGCTTTGCGGAAATGTGTGGTAATGACTGAAAATTCCAGGGGACCATTAGCGGCGAAAAATGAGTTCCATGTGAAATATTTCCTACTCAAACTTCATCATACTTACGTACTTATACAACAATCCACATTCCCCTTTTATATTTACAACCCCAAATTAATTTGCAACCACACATGCCGCCTTTAAAACTTTCAGCAAAAACACGGTATGATTTTTTTCTTTCTCTCTCTCTCTCTCTGAAGACCTCACCCTAAAGAACGGTTTTTTCTGGGAGAAAAATTTTATGTGAAAGCGAAGGAAGGAGCATAATATTGATATGAAGAGCAGCTTCATATGTGATGAAAAAAAGGATGAATCTCCGTCTTTTAACAAGGAAAAGTTTTAAACCAGACTAGAAACTATATGCGGGCGAGCTTACATAACGGGGAGCCGGCTAGACACTTTTCCTTTCTACGCCTTTTGTGAATTTTTCCCGAAGTTCCATCCTCATTACGGTCGACTAGCTCCATATTAAATACTGATGTGTGTGTGTGTAGCGTGTGGTAATTAGCTAAGTAAACTTTACAAAAAGTCATATACCAATGGTGGTGATGGCGGTGGTGGCAGGCAGATGCAGGAAATCGGTTGTTAAAGATCAAATTCCCTCTACCTTATATCCTCAATCAGCACTAACAATGCCATTTGACTGCATCACGGACAAAAACAGACCATCTTTGATGCAAAACCACACAGCAAATAGTAAATAGTAGTAGCAGTACTCAACTCAACTGGCAACTCAACTCAACAAAATGGAAATGAAACACGTTCACATGGTTCTCGACTCGACCGACAGCATCACCGTATTTTTTTTTCTTTTTGAGAATCTCCTGCAAAGATCCCCTGGTTTTTTCTTTAACCAGTAGCAGTATTGATGGGAAAACAAGCGGTGATGATGTTTGCACTCTTTCTGTTAAAAGACACGCGTTGTGTTTGCATAGTTTTATGAAACGGGTACTTATTCCTGTCGGCCCTTGACGGGGCTCACCAGCTTGGTCTTGAGGAGGCGGCTCGTTTGTCTAGATTACGTCGGCACTTCACGTGGCCAGTCATCCACAACATTTCCTAAGATCCTCCAGACGTCTTATCCACACTTTATTTTACTAACATAAAGCTCCTCCATTGTGGGCATATGTTTGCTGTTTTATGCTGTACTGGAAAATGAATGAAAAACACACATTATATGGTTAAATGGATACAACATAGACAGAGTGCGTAATCCAGAATTCAGATATAATCCTATTTGAATACTTTTGTGCGTTTAATTCTTGCATTTTGACAAGCTTACGACACACAATTCATTGGGAAATGATTACAAATAGGACACTAAATAATAAAATATATAGTTGTATCATGTCCAATGACCAAATACGGTGTCCTCGTCGTAAGATTGACAGCTCAACAAAAAAACAGACAAATCAAACAACTGTGTCAAGCAAGTCAAAGTTGGATAGCGGAAGAGAGTGAAGTCACTCCTGCATAACTTGCATCAACCAACACACTCGAAGCAATGAAGGTGGTGGTGGATGCGGTGGATGGTGGTGGACACCGTCGATCGCATAATAAACAGGGCGACTCAAGACAACGTAATAATCAGAATCAGCATGACAGGAGTGTGCCGTCGAAATCACAATAGAATTTAGTGAAACAAGGAGGAGAAACTAATAAAGTGTTTTTCTAAGGGAAACAACACATCTTGCATGCTTATCATTTTTTATTTATTCCTCGGATTGTGAAACATCTCCCAAACCCAAAGCTGAAAAATATAATTTATCCCCATTTATTTCCCTCTGGTCAAATAGGGCATGGATGGAGGATGAAAAAGAAGTTTGGAAATTGCGTGGAAAATGCGTCTAATTCAAAGGACAAAATCACCACATCAAATTGGAAAAGTTTTAGTTTTTCCTCTGTTCCATGCATAATTTGAGTCGGCATTACAAAAGAGTTGGTAATGATGATAGTCATCATTATTTATATACACATGTATTCTTCTTATATAATAGTTAGGTATTACAAAATGGGAAGCCATAATATTGTGAAGATTCCTTATAAAACCATATATTTTATTAGCACGGTTATGGTTTTAATCAGCAGCTAGTGGAGACAAGATTTTGTCGCAGTAGTAGCTTTTACTCTCGCCCGATCCACGACTCCCTGTCAAATGAAATTAGATACATATCTACCTGTCCCAACCAGAAATTATACCATATATATCCTCTGTTGTTGTTTAGCCTGTTTCTTGATTCGTCGACTAAATGCCTCATGTGTACACTTTAATGTTTTTTCTAGTCTTGAGATAAAAGCGAGTTTTAGAAAGAGCTGGCTGGCTTGCTTGGCTGCCACATTGAAGTTACCACGCGGAGGAAAGTGTTCGTGCAAAGCACTACTTATAAGGAAAAATCTACATGTTACCATCTTTGATGTTGGCGAAGTTATGTCACAATTCACAAAACTCAGCGACAGCAGGCAGACAGTTTGTAGAGGATTGATGAACACTGTGCAGAATTTTGATGGACATTACAATTTGTAAATGAACATTATCAACTAACTACTGTTTTTGACATCATGAATATGAAATGTGATGATAATGATTTCAAGGCTACCCCTCTTTGTAATTTTATATTGCGGACATTTGGTTTTTAATAAAGAGATATATAGAAAAATGAAGAGGCTGACTGGCTGGCTGGCTGGCTGGTGACTTCAAGCAAGTTGAGTTGACTCTTCTGTCCATATTATTGTGATGTGATATGATGTCACAATTGGCAAATACAGAGGTGATTATGCATATTATTCAGAGGCAACTACTTTGTAACGTTGTAAATCTAGCAGCAAGAGACACATTTTTCTTGCAGAGTGTTGTCTTGAATTATGCTAACTGCGCAAAGTTGCATCTTCATCTTCACTTTTGCCGATAGTGGAAAAGGGTGAAAGTGTGTGCACGTTGCCACTATCACTCTTTGCCACTCTTCTCTTGAGCAGATTTAAGTCGTGGTCTCTCCCCAACTGAATTGAGAGGGAGGGCACAATATAAATTAAATGCAAATGACAATGATATACTCCTACTCGTTTCGCTCAGCTTTTAGCTGGCTGAATTTCTTAAGTGGGCGCCTTTCATGGTCATCCTCGTAAATGAGGATCTTGGAATGGAAATTAGCTCTAGCATCAGCATAATTCAGAGAATGCCCTTCAAAATGGTGGCTAGACACATGGAACGAAATGAAGTAACAATATAGATAAATGTATACCCATATTGAGAAATTTAAAGAAAGTGTGTGCACCAACCTCCACACCAATTGACAGAAATGAAAACTTGGCTAAAAACTTTGTCAATAAAGTAAAAAAAATCCTCTGGTTGTTGAGTGAGGTGGAGTGAGCACACCATGGCGGCCACCCTTCCTAGATTTTTTTTTATCGGAAAAGGAAAATTCTTTATGCAAAAAGGATGGATTTTTGGAAAAGTTTTATTTTTAGCCAGGGAACGGATAATCAAGTGACACAAGGTTAAATGAAAAGTGAGGAAGGGGTGTGTATGCACACGAACTCTCTCCTCATTTGTCGCTCTTAAAAGAGGGAAAGAGCATTATATTATGGACTGGTATCCGTCGGGCAAGTATAATTTCTGGTGATGTAAGTAAATGAGGGAATTAGAATGCAGATTAAAAGTTGCAGAGGGAGAACACAAAGGAGTTGATGCTGGGATTTCATTTGGGTGTCCAAGTTTGTTTTGGATTTAGATTGAAATGAACTCGCTCTTAATGTTTCCTTCAATGAGCCACTAAAACTCTTCTCGTTCGCCACCAGCCACTACTGAAATGATCTCCAGATTTCTCATGTAAATTGACAGCAGTCATCCCCCAACACTTCCCGAGTCAACAATGGCGTTGACACTGGCACGCATACTAATCAGCACATTTGTATACGGATGTGAAATTACTGGGAGAAACTGCTGACTGGTGCTGATTTTGTCGCAGTTGGCTTCGGCACAATTTTAGCTGAAATAATAAAAAAAGGGTTGGTGAATAATATTTTTTCGCTTGGTGAAACCTTTACCGCAAGAAGTTCTTCCATCCATGTACGCATGATATCATTGGGCCACATCACATCTATTGAGTTCTTGTAGTCAATCTATGTTGCAACTTTGTTAGCACATTATTGTGTTGTGTGTACCATGAAATGGCATAAATTATTTAAAAATCCGTCCCGACCAAGTCCAGACAGTCCAATGTAACAATAATAGCAAATTTTTTTATGCTTTCACAAATGTCTGTATTCAATTCATGGTGGGACAGTTAGCACATGATTGCACATTATTCGAATGCATGTAAACCAGCGTGTTGAGCAAGGTGCAGCACAGCAATTTTGGTTAATTTGCTTACTCCTTATCACCGAACCCGACAAGTGCAATTTTTTTTTGCAAAGGAGGTGGTGTTCAGCTGCCAATCCTTTTTACTTATTTTGTTTCTTTTGCATACAAATGGATCGTGCCGGGGTGGTGGACCAAGGTCAATAATAATATTTTCTACCCAAAAAGACATTGTAGCCACATTGTTGCAGCAGTGGCAGTAGCGTATAATAATATATTGATTTAGTATAACAACATGCATTTTTGTTGGGTCACTCTGAAATCACAGCAACTATTGTGCATCTAATCAAGAATTTATGAGCTTTCATGGATGCTCCCCTCTCACCCTCGAAATAAGAAAGTTGCGTTTGCATCAGCGTAGTAGTGGGACAAACTGCTGTGCGCAAAATGGCATTATAATTGAGTTAGCTCGCTCGCTGCTCGAGCCCCATCCCTCCACTCAACAAAGCACGAGCGAAAAGAGTTGGAAAAAAAGACACAAATCAATTTAATTGTTGTAGGTAGGCATCCTTCCCAAAAAAGATTATGGGTTCTGCGGCCAAGCACGTACGCAACAGAATGCAGAATGCTTGCTATATAGGTATAGGTACATGACAAACTGTCGATATCCACTTTTGGCAGTTAGTCACACACAAAACCTGTCGATGATGATGCTGGTTGAATTACATGGTATTGCGTTATTAGTTTACTACTACTACTCACATCAGAATACTTTATTGTGCTCTTTTCAGATGCGACACGTTACTCACAATTCCTCCTACATACCACATCATCATCACTTTTCGTCAACTTGATTATCAGAACAAGAATCATGATTGATGAAGGCCCCAAAAAAGATGTTGAAAGACTGCTTTCTTCGTCGTCGTCGTCGTCCTCCTCCTCCTCCTCCTCCTCTCTTTGAACAGTATAGATCCCTGATTGCCCCTTTACTTCGTCGTTGGTATTTTCGTAACATTTTTGCCCTCTATTCACCTAAAATACATACACACAAACTGCTCTATGCTGCTGCATTCATCCACTACTGCGGTGAAATATATACTTGTCATATTTGCTCTGTCTGTGTGGTTTGGCTTGACCCTCGAAAAACGATATATTATTATTATATAATATTTCTTTTAGATGCAATAACATTAAGGATATATAACCACTGGGTTTGGGGTAAAAAAAACAATGCCGAATGAAAAACCTTAAAGAGAATGAGGAATCTCAAGAGAGAGGAAAAAAATCGTTAAGATACATTTTTGCAGCCAGAGAGATTTCCCTATATATATATATATCCATTTATATCTAAACGAGATTATCTAGCCTGACACATTCTTCTCCCGTTCTTGAAATACCTGGGTAATCTCTACACATTTTTCTCCTTGTTTTGTGGCATTTCTGTTTGGTGGATTTGAATTGTGTATCATATTAGCTCATTTATTTACTCTTCCCCGGCAAACATTTTATGTTTTTTATGTTCATGTGTGTACATTATGTGCTGATGGTCACAAAATGGTTAAAAAACACACACACACACACTACGGGTCTCCCATTTTTACTTTCAGGTTTTCCACATAAACATCATATAATGTTCTCTCTTCTTGCATCCACTCAAGTAAATAAAAATTAGGAAGTACTGTAAAAAACCGAAGAAGGAGGAAAAAAAAGTGTGAGCATTTGGGGATCCATCGGTTGAGTACATATTTAAACTTTTTTTTTATCTTTTCGCTTATAGTAACTTACCTTTTTCCCTTAAAAATGAACATTTTTAGGTGGATGGGAAACCCCAGGTGGTGATACATAACATGTAACGAATGTCGCACGCAAACATGTCGAAAGCTTTATGGTTGTGACCCTTTCGGGTAAAAAAATCACTGTTGGTCTCTCGCGTTGAAAACGAGATAAGGGATCAGGAATCGTGTTTGAAAAGCAAAGCAAAAATCCGAGGCGAGCGAGTATATATGTACATCTAGATTAGCCTCTCTCTCTCTCTCTCTCTCTTCTCTGCTGCAGTACGATATGTGGTGGTGGAATGCTCACCTTTTTTAAAGAGATCATGCCTCAAGAAAAATGCAATAAAATTTTCACTACTCTTCCCATCCATCACCAAACTTCAAGTTGGTCAGGTTGAGCATTCCTCGCCGCTGCTGCTGACATTGTCCACTATGTCATTATTGCTGCTATAATATGAATACAAACTACATAATATATTATATACTTTTTTACGCATCTCTTCCTCTCATACTATGTACTACATATTGGAAAAGATTGAGTGAGAACTTTGCCATTGTAGGAGACTGTTGGTTGATTGTTCGTAGTAAAAACGAAATAATAATGATCACGACGATGATACTTACTCGTCGTCGTGTTATAAAAAGGTTTTCCTTTTCTCCTCCATCGGTCAGATGAACATGATAGGGGATAATGCTATTAGCCAGGAAAGTGTGTTATACATATTGTGTACACAAGTATGTATTCTTCACTCTCTGTGTGTCTACAAGATTATCTTGTCTTTCAATCGGAAAATAAATATCTACCAAGGCTTATCCCTCTCTCTCTCTCTCTCCCTCTGACCCGTACCGTCTTGTGATCCATGAACTCTTTTTTTTCTAGAGAAAAAAAGCCTTTTAAATTCCTTGAATTCTCTCTAATAATTTGTGACATTTCATACTATACGATTGTTGATGCTTATCTCCTCCTTTCTAAATGGTATGCCAGTTTGCAGACTTTTTTCCAGAGTATTTATCCCTCTTTGGATGTCACATTATCCCAAACTCACAAATCAGGGATGATTGCGTTGCACTCCTTTTTTAACCCATTCGTCCTAATTTCATCTGACATTTATTTGAATTGAATGGCGATTAAAAGTGGATCGTATAATATAATGTTGGTAAAATATACCTTAGAAATGTAAAGAAGAACTGTAAGCCGCAGCGTAGCTCACTGCTGCTGGGTATTCGGATTTACTTACTCCTGCCAGGTGTCTATATATGTTTTTCGTGTAAGACATGTATGAATATAAATGCACACGTCACCACACCACCACCCAAGTCTGACTTTTTTTATTGAAGCTTTTTACATCCAGATAACGTGTCTGCTATGGTGAAGAGCTATGCTCATATAATTATGAAAATCTAAATGAATACACCACAAAACATGATGAACAACGCACTTCCCGGGATCATAAAAATCGGAATAACTGACTCAAGTATGAGCAGAGCAGAGTACTCTCCTCTGCAGTCCTAGTTTGTGATGAGCCAAGCTAATGAATTAGCTGTTGTTTTCATTTTTCATTCATATTCAAAAAAGGGTATAATAATAAGCCATATGCTAGGGAGATATGCAAATTAGTAGACATCTTCAATCAGGCGATAACTACTCCTGATTTTCATTCCGTTTCTTCAGCTCATTCCCATTCACCAACTCATTCTAACATAACTAGTCTGTCAAGTGAAATAAAAAATAAGAAAAACTCGCTCCCGTTTCCTATCCGTTTCTATTCACTCAATAGTAAGTAAGTAGCTATAAAAGGAAAACATGTATATTGTTATCATTTTACCACAAATAATCTGAAATTAACCACGTTAAAAGCACGATAATGACGACGCGTTTTCTTCATATATCCACTTGCAATCTGGTTCAAGTCTAGGTTTGCCAGACATAGATACATATATATAAAAAATGTGTAAAAGTGTAAACGAGACGAACAACCAAGTTCACTGACTGAGGTATTCTTTCAATCAATCTAATCATTCATTAACAAGAGTAATCACACGAGTTTCAATAATGGACAAAAGGATGATGATGATGATACCATGAATGGCTGCATTTTACTCCCTACCTAAAAAATTAAGACTGAAAAGTTTTTGCATGCCTTTCTAGCACACTGCATAATACTATAGTATTATCATACTGTTGGAATATTTTTTTTACCAAAAAATCAGTGCTTTTGATTAAAAGGAAGAGGTGATAAATCAAGGTAAAACAAGATCTGATTAGTGTTGCCCTTTGAATAATTACTCAGTCACACGGATGAGCATATTTACACTCGCATGATATACATTTTTCGTGTGAGTTGGTGTGAGGGCAAAAGGATTCGTTGAGAAATGCAAGCGAAAATGATGGAGATAAAGGAACGACGACGTACGTAGAGTTCTGGGTGGAAAAATCAAGTTGAAGCACCTATTTCCTTTCCTTGCACTAAAATTATCATAGCAAATTAGCCATATTAAGAGATGATTTATGAATTCACTCTCAACGCCTTGTTACCCCTTGATTTTTTCTGTATCCTTACACCAGAGCAGCGTGTAAGGAAGGCGCTATTGTTAGCAGAGAGAAATTATGAGAGCGCTCGAGGGGGCGAAATTAGATTATATAATAAAACAATGCTACCTGTACTACTTCTCTCTGCTACTAATTACAATAATAATAACAATAATAGCAGGGACGTGTAATGAAAAAATGAAACCAGTCAGATATTTATACACTCTATATGTTGATGATTACAAGCCTGTTGTGATGTCTGATCCCACACGCGTATCATCTTTTAAGCCTCACCTTGTTTCCTAACAAGAAAATCAAGAAAAGAAATATTACGTAAGAAGGGGATTCATCCTCCTCCGTCCGTTTGCGTTTTCAGAAACACAAAAGCAGCTTGTAAATAGGAGCAGATCTTTTGGCTAATAAAACAAAAGAGATTTTTCAAATAGATTGTTTCTGAATTTAAAATTCGTTTTGTTGCCAGAAAAGGTGTGCATATATTGCTGTGCAGATATAATAATAAAAAAAATATAGCTTGCCCAGTTTTACCATTTTAGTAGATGGTAGCAGCAAGCAGATCATGAATTACGATTTCTAAATGGTGTATTTTGCAAAGGGTTGAATTGCAACCATTCCCTGAAATTGTTCTCATTAGTACCTTTCTCGCTCATTTTCTCCCTCTTCTCTAGAAGCTCTTCACAATGTCGAACAAAAGCATGGGCACATGATACATTGTTTCAATTACACGCAATATATTCGCAAATATTACAAACTGGTTACAGGATGTATTCGTAATAGTAATGAGTCAAGAGATGTGTAGTTAGTCTGGCTGGCTGGCTGGCATAAGTTGGGCAAACTCTCAAAGGTGGAAACGAATTGACTTGACTTTTTTGTTGGCCTCCGGAGCTGCTATTTTCAAACTATCATCTCTCCTCATCGCTCTCGCTCGCTCTCCTCCCCACCAAAACCAAAAAGGAGTTTGCAAACTGCTGTGATTAATATTTCCTATGGGAAATTCGCCCAACAGATAGTTATGGTTATATTGCCTAATCAAAACAGAGTTTCAATCAAATAGCCTCCAAGTATTTAAAACTGTATGTGTGGAGCGTAATTACACGGGGGAAAATTTAGATGATAATTACCAGCTTTTCTCCCTTCTTCCTGAGTTACAAAGACCACACCAGAATTTTTAATCTGTACTAACGGAAAAGTAGGTTTACATTCGTATATTTACAGCGCTGTCAGATATTTAAATATATAAGTATTTACGATTCTCAAGGCATAATTATGTGATGCATGCATCATCATACCTACCTACCTGCATCTTCTAACCACGTCAATTGCGTTGTTATTACTACTACATGGGTATAAATCGGGGGAAAAGACTTAATTTTTTCTTTTATTATTTCTGGTGAACTATTAAACGTCTCACATGTCCATAACATGTTTATTAAGTAGTCAGTCAAAAGAAGAAGTAATTTTAATTTAAAAAGCAGTCACTCTGATTTATCGTCTCGAACAAAGGCCAAAAAAAAAGAAGTTTGTTTTTACCAATTTAAATGAAACCAATGAAACAATGAAACTATGGGCACAATTTTCCTCACCACACGTCAAAACAAGGACGAAGGCTAACTAGCTCCATGACAGGCGGCTTCTCCATCCTGCTCCTGCTCCTCTCACGATTTTCTTGTGGAAAACTCTGTGGAGGTCGGACCGCCATCAAAGTATATCAGGGGAAAATTCGAGGTTTGCCCTTGTTTAGAGATGACGAGATGAGTTTAGAAAACGAGATAATAGCAATAATAATAGTGGTAATAATCATAATCACAGTAATAAGTGCAATAACTGGAAAAGTCAGAGTAGGTATAAGTGCACTTTAATGTGTAATACCACGCATTACACAACCATACACTCCACTCGCGTCTTTTTCGGAATTATGGACCCCCATCAAATCCTCTCTATATTTGAACACATTCACATTTTCCCAGCCGTCATCCACGCAGTGTTGCAGTTGCAGCAGCAGTAGTGTTGTTTCCCCCATTATGATTACATGGGTTCCTCCGGAATAGGAAAAGAAAAGGAAACTTTTTAACAACAATAATACTGTTCGCCCTGGCTAACGGCAGCAATCATGGTTATTAAGGATCAATGCCATATGCCTTTCCACATATGTGTATTACTCAATTATTATTATGACTTTGGAATCAAGTCTCATCAAGTTCATTTTTATCAGTCGTTACCTCATCCAAAAAAAAAACAAAAATCATATCATCATCAGTCTAAACCGAAAAGGGAACAGCGCTGCGTTCCTCGTATATTTTATCAGGTTTACTGTAAACAAACCTGCTTGCCGTCTAATATATAGTTCCAAAGTTCCAATTGTTCCTTCTCCACTGTATATAGTTCCACTCTATACATATTTAGCATACCCGTTCGTCGTGTACTTGAGAAAGAACCACGCGTACTTCTTTTTTACTTTGAGGAACAAAATGCTAATAGCTAATGGGCAAAATTTTTACATGACATGTGAAAATCTCATAATACAGATATTAGAGGCGGTTCCATCTCGTTACCCTGAAAGTCCTTCAGCAGCATAAAACTCATTTCGTTGTTGTTGGGCAAAGCGTTCCATTAGCACAATCGAGGTTGACTAGGTATTCTCTCTCTGTGTGTCTCTCCATTATTACGAACAATATACTATTCCAAAGCACGGCACAGCGTTGAGTTGCGTTGGGTGACTGACTGACTGACTGGGATGCATGCAAACTGAGGGGAGGGATGCAATTGGATAATAATGCAGATACGTGAGGCCAAGTTTGTCGGGATGCAATAAGACGATAAAGAACAAATTGCCACAGATAAACGATAAATGATGTCTATAACCCAGACATCATTATTTCCCCCCATATGATTACCAACAATGGAAATCTGACTTTTTCCACCCAAATCCCGACATTTTCCCGTCAACACAATAAAGTTGAAATAAGGAGGAAGTATATAGCCACAACTCCAAAGTGTATTCCTAACAGCCGGCGAAAAACAATAAATTGAAGATTGAATCTAAAAAGTGTGACGTGTGGCAACTCGGTCCGAAAGGCTCTCAGGACGTGGTAAAGCATTACTAAAAATTAGAGCCTAAAGCTAATTCTCCACCAGCAGCGAGCGATTTTTTTAACGATTTTTACCACGTAAAAAATGGAGGTCTGCTCAACTTCCGTGAAATGAAGGGAGCAAAAAAAAAACTTTGTAGCCCACAGCTCGCGTTTTCACCTTTTTTCCGCTTTCCTCCATTGATAACAGCAAGCAGGAGGACTCTCCCACCAGGCGTATTACCCCCTTTGACAAAAAGAAACACAAAGTTGTTGATTGCTGGGCAGCACGCTGATTTCATTAAGAGAGATGCCAAAAGAATCAGCTTGCGTGTGATTAAAACCATGCAATCCTCAGCTTTGGTGGCAGGAGCTTTTGACACTGCTTCAAGCGCTAGCAAATATTTTATGGCACGTCACACATTCATACTTGTTATTACGAAAATGGTAGCATGCCAGCCTGCCCACCACCCTGACGACGACGACCACGACGACGAGTTATCGTTACCCTACGAATTGGACTACAACTCTTTTTCTCTCTCTCTTAGCTGCCCGTACACCACGAGAGGAGTAATGGGACTATTTAGCTGGATGAAATTGCCCAATAAATGACTATTTACAAGGACTACCGTACTCTAGCCATACGGCTTTTCTACTACTACTACTACTCTATGCATTTTCTATCACTCCCATATTGCCACACTAGCCCCGGAACACGGAACGCTAGGAAGTCCACTCATTTCTCTCACAGTTCTCATCGTTTTCCCAGAAAACATATTGTTTTATGATATGTCGTTAAATGAAAGCACACCAGGTGAAATAAAATATAGCCTTTTGTTTCCACTTTCTTTTAACAGGCTCCACCAGCAACAAAATACAGCCACGACGAGAGAGGGAGATGAATAGGCAGGGCTCTCGCATGGCAAGAAGAGGAAAAACACAAGGGTTGATAAGGTGACCTGTAATTTCCTTAAATGCCTCTCATGCAATCATATTTATATGTTTCTACTTAATGACTCCCCGTAATTGATCACATCGATAATGGAAACGAAACAGTGAGTTGGCCATATTCATGGCTGAACATTAATGGGTAAATTAATACCTATTCTTGGACATTATTGTAGAGCGAGAGAGAGAGAGAGAGAGAGAGCTGCTTCTATATATATAGGTAGTTTCGTTATTATTACAATACAACTCCGCTTCCACCACTTTATACCACTGCTTACCACTTTGTTCTGTGTGATGTGTGTTCCATACTATACTACTTTACCTATTGTTCTATTCTCGTCATCACACTCAGCTCGTGAAAAAACATTCGTGTTATGTGTGGTGGAATAGCGTGAAAACAACCAGGCACACATGCTTTTTAAAGGGACTCTTTACAATAATACGCCACTCACCAAATCATATTAAAATGATGGGCTCACGACCACTTCTCATTACGAAAACATGCCACAAGCCAAAAAAAAATATATATCGTACTTATATGATATAGTCCCACATTACCAAACTGCCACGCCATTTTTTCCAAAACATGTGATCTCTCTTCTTTTTTTTTTTTAAAAAAAAAGTGTTTTGCCAAAGCATATGGTGAATAATCGGTGAATTTTTCTAGCACCTTGAGCAGAAAATATACAGCTTTTAGTTTTTCCCTGCAATCCTGTTGGGTTTTTGTGCACGGACGAATTTCACCACCACTTGCTTTTATTGTTATTTCGGCAACAAACCCATTTCCACACTACTAGAGTCGTCTTGTAAGCTAACTGAAAGGGGGAGGAACTTGGTTGTTGCGAGGAAAAAGGAACTTTTGGCAATGGAGGAAAAACAAACAGGAGGAGAAAAAAACGTGAAACAAAGTTTTTATTTTCTCTGCAAGTTTGCAGGAAAAAAAAAACTCGAACAACTCTATACAAATATAACATATAATTTATGTTGTGTGAATAGCTACAACTTACAGTTTATGCATGCTTGGTTGACATGAAATAATGGAGTGTTTTTCGAGAAGGATATATAATATAATATGTGGAAAATGGAATTCACCTTTTTCACCTAATTGGCAATTCCTCCATGGAGGTTATACCCCGTCTTTAAAAATGGACAGAGGAAATTGGCACAAAAGTTATCAGAAACCAAATTTACACTAGGCATTTATCTCATCTTGGCTCGCTCGGTTTTCGCTCGTTTTTGGCCTACGTACAAGTTTTGCGGTGGTACAACAGCAAATTTTTAATGATCAACAAAAATATATAGAGGGTTTGGAGTTCAGAGAGGAAAGAAATTTATTTAGCCGAGCAGTTGTGATTTACGCAGCCAGTTTCCCCTTTTGACGATTTAACACTTTTTTTCTAAACTCTTACTTTTCGCAAGCAAATTTCACAGGTTTGAGTTATGCTCATAATGCGCGAGATAACGACCCCGGCAGAAAAAATGATATACAAAGGTCGCCTGCCTCAGTCGACTGCATAGTCCTCTAAAAGTTATTTTTTTTTTGTTTTGTGTAAAAGCAGGCATTATTGAAAGGATCGAGAGGACTATGGGCAAAACATGGGTAAACTGATTAAGCAATTTTCATACCACCCATCATCATCATTTACCACCCTGCCTGCGCTGCCATGCCATATATTGATGAAAAAGACAAGATGATGGAAATTGTTGTTCGCTCATCTTGATCCGTGCCCCGTACCTTGCACCAAAGGAATAATCATCATCTGCCTGAGACAAAAAGCGAGTAATCCAGATTACTCACGATGATAATTACAACGTTCACTTGCAAGAAAAATGTTCTGAAATGTAAAACTAACGACAGATCATGCTCCCAACAAGGTCGGCAGGCTGTGGCTTCTGTGTGGTATAGGAAAACCTGCCAACTGCTCTTTTTATTTCATCAATTTTACATCATTCAGGAGAAGGTTGCGTTTTGCCTCATCAGCAGCGCAATTTCCCTCATGAAATTGACCGACTAGTCCTTAGCTATTCCTATATACCCAAGTCTCCA
Source organism: Dicranocentrus wangi (assembly GCA_036850665.1). Classification (NCBI taxonomy): domain Eukaryota; kingdom Metazoa; phylum Arthropoda; class Collembola; order Entomobryomorpha; family Entomobryidae; genus Dicranocentrus; species Dicranocentrus wangi. The sequence goes on along the minus strand of JAANSN010000006.1, from coordinate 180,943 downwards.
CCCTGCTTCCGCATGAACCACTTTTTTCATTTTCCTTCTTCTTCTTCTTCTTCTTCATCTTCTTCACGTGATTCAAACTTGTCAAAAAGACTAAAGGAGGTAATGATGCCATTATAAGAAAGAGCAGGTTGATGTTTGGTAGTGTGTAAGGAAAATAATTTGCGTGTTGAGCTAATCATAAAAAAACGGCTCCTTGTGTACATCTCACTTATGCCAAGTCAACATGGTGGCTTTTTCACTTTACTTTAAAACATTTTTTTGCACCATATGTGAACATTGGGAATTATAATAATTACATTTTTTTCTCTCTCTCTCTTATTAGCGCTAGCGTTATAGTAGTCGGACGACGGAGTGAGTCTCGAGCCCTGAATTCACCTACTAAATAAAAATATTATGCATACAAAGTTGTTGGAAAAACAAAATTGGACAAAAAGATTTCTTCCCCCTTTGAGAACCCCATAATGGAATAATAATTTTTTGTCGACATCTTTTGCATACAAGTTGTACGCTTAATTTTCAAAATGGAGATACAAAAGGCATAACACTCGCTCAAATAAATTCAGTGGTTGCGTTGCTCAACTAGGCACTTTAGTGGCACAATGCAACTTTCTTCTTCTTCTTCTTCTTTTTCGTCTTTAGTCAGTCATGTTAAATAGGGGAAAGACCACCCAAAAACAAACCATTTCTATCATATACTATTACATGAGTAATAACACTGAAAGATTAAAATGACTGGTAAATAAGTGGATGCGTGGTTGTTCTTATCCAGCCATCACATCGCTTTATAGTATAATTTCCCCATTTCTCTGTGAGCATGCTTGTAATTTTCCCTGTATACGCATACCTTAGCCCAACTAAACCATATAAGTTGTTGATTCCTTGCGCACTTTGAGCGAGTGAGTGAGTTGTATATCCGTTTGCTGTTTCAAAACTCCTGTTTTTCCCTACACACGTATAAGTATATTTCGTATATATATATATAAATATGATGATGGTGGTCGCCGTCATCTACTTAACTTTCTCAAGTCAGTTCGAAACGTGAAGTTGCTAAAACGCAGCGCAGCACACACAACAACGCAACCAAAGAAGACCAACCAACGCGAGCAATTTAGGATGGAGCGAGAGAGCAATAAAGACGTTGACTTTTTCAGTTTGAAATGTATCCTTTTTTTTACTTATGGCGGCGGCGTCATCATCGTCGTCTTTCCTCCTCCTCCTCCTTCGTTATTATCATCTTCATCATAGTCATCATGACCACGACTTTGTATCATCATGCTGATCATAATCGTCATGATCACTTCCGAATCATTCGTAATAATAACTAAACTCGGGAAGAATTAGAGAAAAGAGCAGACCATGAAGACATCAGAGCTCTCTATATACACATCATCCATAATATGCAGTGCTACACAATCATCTCATCATTATACGCGAATGGATGTTTGTTCTTCTTTGGAAAAAATTTCCCTCGAGATGATATTTCCTTTAATAAAACGAGCTCACCATCAGTTTTTATTAGCTGGAATTAAATAATAATAATAATAATGCTTTGTTTGCGGGGTACAGCGGAAAATATTATTATCATGATCATGTTTCATATATTTTCGATCGAATCTTCCTTCCTTCCTTATTCAAATCCTCCACTTCATCCTAGCTCTATTTTTGGCTACGCAGAGGCATAATGAAGTTGTATACAAAAATTTGAAACACAATAATAAACCGAACCGAATAGCAAATAAATACTTGGGATTTACTTAGGATCCTAAAGGATTTACTTTTTTCCCAAAAATACTTGAAGGAATGAATGGAAGTGGAAGCGAGCAGAGCAGAAAATTTGTGCGCACAAATTTACTCCGGATAAAAAGAGAAGGAAGCTGATAGTATCTTCTCAAGTGGATGCCACCTACTTAACCCCTTCTTATTGTGGCCAACTTCAAACAGGAGGCTAAATAATATATTACTATATGCTCCTTTGCTTGCGTTCTTTTTCCTCCAAGTCAATTGCCATTCCGTTCCGCTTCTCCATGTACAATATATATATTTATTTATTCTTGAGTTGGGCTTCTCTAGGAATTCTCTTTTTCACAAGTCGAGTTTCTTTTGCTATATTGCTACTTCTTGTGTCTACTACATTACTACGGAGTAGTGGAGTATGCAACTGTGTAACATTATGATTATTATTGTTGGGAAGTGAGCAGAGAGCTAAAAGCGAGAGAGCTCAGGCTAAGGCGTGAATTATCGAAAGATCTCTCGGTTTGGATTGGGCACACACGAAACACACACATTTTCGCTTTTTCGTATCGTATCGCTCCACACACATCCTCTCCTCTCTCTCCTGCCTGTATGGCATCTTCCCCCACACGTTCACATAAAATAGAAACCGCTTTCGTTCTACAGCCCATGGTGATCATGATGATGATGATGATGATGATGATGACTAGTAATCAGGCAGTAACAGCCGTAGACTAACGCAAACCAGGTGGCCAGTCAGACACCCAACGAGACAAAAAAGCATGCAACCAAAGCAACTAGAAAATGTGTGGATGAGGACTGACTGAGGACTACCAAAAGAACGAAAAAAAAAATTTTGTTTAGGGAAGGACGGCTTATTATCATCATATCGTTTTTCACGCACACGAGAAGTGAATTAGAGAGAAGAGAGAAAAAAATGCCACCGACTGGTTACTCAATGAATCTCTTTGTGCATCCCTAATGGTAAAATGGGAAGCTGGTTATATGGTTAAATCAGAAGAAGAAGAAGAAGAAATCAAGTAGGGAAATCCATCTTGAGAGGGGAAAAATCTGTGTTGTGTGGATGTGGAAGTAGAAAATGAGAAAGTGTGTATGTATTATGGCCAACTAGGTATAATGCTTGGGAATATTCATATTAAGCGTTCGCCTTTCCTCATGTATATAAATTTAGACAGTTTGAACACCCCCGGATCATCCCCTTCGTTTTGTATATGGGCTAGGCTAATTATTTATTTACAAAATAAGATTTTTGGCTGCGTGGAAGCCATTTGGGATAAATGGATTCAAATAACTTGTCTTCATCCATGACTTGCCTCGTTTCCGTGGATATAATGAAATATATAAAATCTGACGTTTTTAACGGCTTTTTGTTTGAAGCTGCTGCTTCTGGCACACACAGGAGCGGTGGTGGTGGTTGGTGGTGGTTCATGTCTCCTACTTTTGACTTTCTCCTACAGATTCTTTATCTCTCCTGATGATGATGATGATTATCTTGGCCCACGTGAATGAGTATCATAGGCATAAAATAAATACGCGATAAATGAAGCCACCTACGTGGTCGCTAATAGGTTAACCAGGGGATAATATATTGTATTATAGTTATTATTATTCTCGTTATTTTCATTATCATGATTATCCTTTGTGACTCAATGTTTCACTGGGATTCAAAATTCGACGTATTTCAAATTTAAGCGTGGTCTAGCCTAAAAAAATTGTTTGGTGGTGGTCCTAAATGTCTCGAACGATTACTGCACACAAAAGCTAAATAAAAACGTGATAGGATCGATACAAGTTGTTTTTTTTTGTAAAATAATAAGTGTATCGGCTGGTTTCTATAAACGTGATGGGAAGGGTACAGGAAGTAGTCGGAATTTTAAAGGGGGCTTGTTTTTTTACCAACACAAGATGATGTGGTATGTCAGTCTAAGATTTTTACATTTCTTCCTAAATGTCTTGACCCACTAAAAAAAAGTCTACAAAAATGGTTTATAGAATGTTAACGAGATTGTTACTCATCCTCCAAAATATCCTATCATAATAAACAAGGGAGTGTAAGTATACACCCAACGTGGGACTAAAATCACGTTGAGATTCTGAAAGGTGCAATTTCAGAGATGGTTTCATAGTCCATGCAATGGTTTGAGCAGAGGATAAAGTCATTCAAAAAAAAAAAAAGAAATACAGTTATTATATCACTCTTCGTGAAGATGTGATTTGCTCATTGCTCACGTTTCATTTTTTTTTCCTCCTCTCTGTGAAGGTAATCGGTTTGCTTTGTATGTGTAAATGATACAGAACACAATGCAATGTGTAGCTTTGAGTTAAATACCACTTTTTGTAAAAAGTCGTGTGTATTAAATGCTATTCATGAAATGAAGACATTCGTCCCGAGCCAATCCATGATCACATTGGCACAAAGAATATAATAATAAAAAAATATATGCATGTGTTGTTGTTGCCGAAAAGAAGACATAGTAACCATCTCTCGGATGCCCGTTTTCAACAGAGGGAGAGCGGCTTCACTTTTTCGTGATTTCATGTGCCATGCATTTATTCTCAAAAGTCATGTTTTTCATAGGTTGCCTACGAGATAATTCTAATTGAGCTTGTACACAGTGGGTTTTATATACAACTGGATAATATAGCATCATCAGACGACCAGGACCAGGATTGATTTACAACTTCATCGGTAAAAGAATTTTCCGTGAAGAAGAGCTGCTGGCTTGTCTTGTTGGTAAAAGGGAAGCAGGAGAGGAGAGAATAGAGAGGAGGGTTGATTAAGAGGAGGTGAGTTGATTACGGGAGGAATTATATGCTTTTGTAATGTGAGCTGCTTGTACAATACAACCATTATATTATTATTACTATTATTACATTATGTATTTAGACATACAGTGTAAATTGACATTGAATGCAGCTCACTCGTCGTCGTCGTCGTGGTCAAAGTTTCAATTTAGGATTCCGAGCAAAGATATTATTATTGTTATACTCCTCCACTGAAGGGATAGAGGATGAGGATAGGATACGTAGCTCCATAAAAATGCATTTCACATTGCAACGGAATGATGATACATGTGATTATTTAAATGGAAATCATTTAAAGCATGACTTTAGGTGGATGTGAAACAAAATGGAGTGGTTACTGTTTAAGTTGATGATGATACGGTGTACAATCAATACCACATCAATCACTCAACAATTGACATGCTCCTAATACGATCTCCATGTGAAATTTCACGTTAGAGATTGTACCAACTTCTGCAAGTTAATTAAAGGACTAATTTATTTCAACCGAGAGGGTATTCATGAATGTATGTGGCCGGTTAAAAGTGAGTTATCACATCACCACCACCAGAGTGTAATACACATGTATACACTTTGGGTTGATGACAGGTTCACGGTTTAATTACAACGTTGAAACAGTTTAAAAAAAGGGGGATTAATAATCAACGTGATTATTAGAGTTTGGAAATGGTATTGGATAAATGTGGATCGCTGCCAATCTAGTTTTTTTTTACCTTTTTTAAAAACCCAAACCAATAAAATTATCCTTTTTAATTACAATTTCATATGGCTTTCTGCTTTGTAAGAGATCTCCCATTTACCTCCACCAGAAGCACAACACGGACCACTGTTGTTGTTGGCTATCTAGAAAAAAATGGCCAAACTTCATTTTCCGTTGAAGTTTAATTAAATAATATCCCAAACTCAAAATAAAAGCAAACATTTTCTACAAAACAAATCAGCCTTCTAATTCGAAACGTTAAATGTCAATAAGTATTATTATTCCTACATTGTACTTGTACTATAATCAACAGACAAAAATCTACCTCCTCCTCCTCCTTGGGAATACAAGCAGACAACATCATTATTAGACTCCAAAACTATTAAAGGGTAGCAGTAGTTGCGTAAAGAAACTCTTTTGACTTGAGAAACGTCTCTAGTCTCCAAGGTAGATTAGTTCCGTAGGAAAATTATTTTAGGTATTATTTCGTTAATGCATTTCGTGATATCAATGTCATTGGACAGATGAGATGAACAGCATGAACTACTCGGTTATAATTTTTTTGTTCCTTTTTTTTGCTTTGCCTGCATGCAACAACCCCTTTCCTTGCGACATTATTTTTATTCAATCAAATTTTCTGGTGGTTGTACTACCCTCCACACACACACACACACACAGTCACTCTGTCACTCAGTCAGACATTTCCAGGATGAAAAAAAATATATCGTTGTGCCAGTTGGGATGGTCGTCTCCCTCATGTGAAAACATTAGAGGCAATCATGAAACATGAACTCATGCACGACGATTGTATTATTATTAAGTCGAATGAGAATGCTGATTAAGAGTATACTTAAAATAAAATATATTCCCAGGAACATTATTATTCCAGCCAGACTCATTATTATTATTACTGCTGCCATCATTGGGGACAATATGGACAATTCAAGTAACCTCTATTACTGTTATGACATGCATCTTGAATTCACAATGAGTCAAAAGGCAGGTAGGCAAGCAAGGTCCAAAAAAGTCCAATCCTTCAAGACTTTCAGGGGGCATGGTGAAATCCCCACACAACAAATCGTTAACAATAACGTGTTCCTCCGTGGACGACGACGACGACGACGGAGAAGTGTTTTTTCCGTGTGGCTTTTCACTGACTTGCACGACTCCATTCAGTGTCCAGGCAGAGCAGAGAGGTCCGTAATGGGAGTGTGATGGGATGATGAAATAAGTAACATGGCATGTTGGTGGTGGCTGGTCGAGAATTGAGACTGTTGTATTTCACAGGCCACTACTGCTGCTGCTGCTGCTGTAGCCCACAACCACTTTTCCCCTGGGAAATGATTAGATTTCCAGGTAGACACATTTAAACAAATTTATTTCCATTCTGCTGAGAGAGAATTGTGAGCGAGACTTGACAGTGTTATTAATAAGAAGGAAATGTTATATTCTGGGATTACATATTATACCTAAATAAGTATATACCTTCCCCAGAGGTTTTTTTTTGCCAGGGTTGTCACTATTATAACCATAATGGAGCGTACTTAAATACTACACACATTCCTTCAGCTTCCTATTTGATTTGATTGCTTAATCCGGTATTGCCCCCTGTCATATTTATTTCCACTGGCTGGCTCTGCTTCATGTCCATCACGGGTGTCAGTCTGGCTTGTATGTTGTATATATATTTTAATATGCAGATTGCATTGGATGGAGGTACTGGTTTTCAGTGTGTGTCTTTAGAATATACCTATGCTTGCTATATTATGCACTCCTTTCGCTTTCCTCTTTTATCACGTCAAGGTGCACACGGCACACTGTTCACTCTCGCTGTTGGTGATTTTTCTGACTGCGACTGGGAGCTGAATGAAATGAGCCAGGCTGTTATATGAAGATGGTGAGGCGCATGGGGGCAAATTGATTATTACGGAATAAATTACATGATTTAACTCTTGTAATGAATTGAACCGAGCCAGACGAGAGAGAGACGGGCAAAGTTTACGAATATAAAAATACCTACTTGCTTGTCACTTGGCATGTTTTCGTAAAAGTTAAATTTCGTATTGAACATGCAAGGTGGGAAACTGCTGCAGTTTACGATTCAGTACCATGGATACACAAAAAAAAGTCACTTTAATTTGTCGTCATGATGATCTCGCAAATAATGTGAGCTGCAAATATCTTACCTTGCATCCCGTGTTTGCCAAACCCGCTTATCTATTGGGTCAGAAAACAGAGGAGCAGGCAAGCAAGATATATTTGTAAGAGAAAAACCAGGGTACTCAGCCCTCAACTGACCCTAACAAACAACCAACTGAAATTTTAAGAGTATCTTTGGCAAACCTTCAGTATAAATGAATTCAGATATTCTAGCAAGCAGTGCATATTTTTTTGTTTTACAAAATAAAATTCACTATAGAATTATATGAATCATTCGCGAAGGAATTGAAGCTTTAATTTCTTCAATAGTCTTCTTACAAAACATTTGCTGTGAAAGTATGAAAAGGAATGCATTCTCAGTTTTATTATAAACAATGTTGAGCAGATTTATTATTATCAAAGCGAAGAAAGTGTTTGCAACCGAATAAGATAAATATCCGTGCAATTTGCTCACTCCCAAATGGCCTTTGGGTGTTGGCACCACCTGAAATGTTCAATTACCAATTATCCGTAGCAGCAGCAAACCACTTCAAAGCCCAGATTTTGACCAGGGAGCAAGCACCCACTACTTCAACTATATTTTAATCTTTACCCCTTGTTAAAATAAAAGAGATTGAAAAGTAATCATAAAAAAGTTTTTGGATGACTCAAATTCTTAGACATGTGCCCCTCACAGCAATTTTCCTTTTGGCGTAGCTTGATCTATAAATTGCCCTTGTGCAGCTGTCAGTCCCATCCATCATTACATACATACATACATACTTCAGAACAGTAAAAGAATGCTAACCAGCTATCCCAGTTTATATAATAAATGCAATGCACTGCACCCCACATTTCGATGCGTTTTTATGAAAGGTATTGCTGCCATTACAATGGTATTTTTTTAAAGTGGGTAAGCAGTAAGTTGAAAACGCAGCGTAAAAAGTTAGATGTTAACTTGACAGTTAGCGTAGCCACCATCTTATTTCACTTTCGAGTGAGATGGTCTTGTTTTCCCTAATACTTAAAGTCAATTATTTCCCATAATTAATGCTTTACTTTGCATTATTTACATTTCTGATTTACAGGGTGAGATCATATAACCTACGTACTGGCAGTAAACTGCATCTCGTTTCTGACTGACTGACTGACTGAGCGAGCGAGTGAGTGAATATACCTAGTGAATTGCTTCTCCCAGGAAAAAAAATTAGCTGGCTAACCGAGACCCACTGCGAGAAGACCTACCTGGGTTGACTTTCATTATTACACATAGACAGACACGTTATACCCAATTCCCTTCCTGCACACACGTATTTATGAAGCCTTCCTCTCATTCAGTAAATCAGACAGTGAGACAAGCCCCCTGTTGAATAAGTGATAAAGAAGAGTTTTGACTAAAGGTTTACCAAACTATTATTTCCTCATAACCTGTAATCAATTATTACACTCGTATTTTTTTCATGGTAATAATCATGGACCTCCACAACTTTTATGGAATCCCACTAATGTTGACTCAACAATTTTCTCTGCTGACGACTCTACTTTTCCATTATTCCACACTTTCCGTTTAACTGCATGCATGCATCCCTAGAATAGTTATCAGGCCACTTCTAAAACAGGATTTCTCATTGCTTTTTGGCACCACAACCCAATCCACAGTGTGATTACCATATATTTCATCCAGAGTCTTGGCCATTTTACAACAAGTGCCATTATTATGTATTACTGCATTTTTCACCACAAAATTATGCCACTAACTTGATTCCGCGTTGCCCCAAAAATGTTGTTGCCCCATCTGATGAATCGAATGTGGGTATGTAGGGATTTTGGAGTCGATTTATTGTTCAAAGCCGTTGTTTCCACAATTTTTTTTCTCTCTTGGTTCGCTCATTGCGTGTATCCCTCCCTAGATTGAAACAATGGGGCTAAGTAAACCTTCGCAATAAGACAATTGAAGTCCAACCTGTCACAAGTGTCAGAAGAGCCTAACGTGAGCACACACAGACCATTTAATACAAGATAACATCTTTTTGGCATATTTGAGCGAACAATATTCCACGCAGTTAGAGAGATGTGATGTGATGTGATAATGTGATACGCACATAATAAACCCTCAAAATACTCGCCGACTGTTAAAATTAATTAAGTCAGTTTTAATAACTCATGATGATTGGGATGATGATGACGAGAGGACGGGAAACAACAACAGCACGTAGGTTATATATATTCATGTCATGATGCCCGTGAATTATTCGCGCACTGATCAGCGCATACATACCACATATGTTCCCCACGCCAACGGGAATTTTCTTACCAACCAGGTCCAGCCAGTGTTGTACCTTGTGTAATAAGGGAGTATTCTTATTTGCATAAAACCAACATAATTTCTTGGTGTAAGAAGAATAAGACAAAGGGAAGAAGGTTCAAGAGATAATATGCGCATTCCGAAAAACACACTTTAGAATTTTTCCCTAATTAGCATGTGGTTGGTTGTGTGTGTGTCTGTGTCTGTGTGTGTGTGTGTTGGGTCTTTAGATAAATGCTAGTTAATTTTCCCATTTTGTTTTTTGTACGGACTTTTGAGTTGTTCCTCTGGAAAAACATCTACTATCCTGGTGGTTGGTCAACTTTTTCCTTTTTGGAAACTTCACACGCACACAAACTTGCCTTTAATAATGGGGTTGAAACCATTATAATATGCATAATAACTTCATTTTTGGCAATCAAGTAATTAATGACTCTATATATCCTTCCCAGTGTGATGACAGATGGATAGGGAGAAAACAATCCCTTGTTTATCCTCCACAACCATAATCAACCATTATTATTGTCAGTTTAAGTGTATTAGCAGAAATATTTGTATGTCCTTATCTTTTCCTTGTTCTTATTTGTGGAGGCCCTTTCACGGTTACGATTAAAACAAATGACCCGTATTTATTTTCCCAAAATGCTCAACAATTATATTTAGGTATATTTGTATCATCATCAGAGAAGCCAAAATGAACGCAGATGTGTAAAAAAAAAGCAGTGGACTCATCCGGTGAATATGAAAATGTGTGTTGTTGGAAGTTGTTGTAAATAATTGTGATAATAACAATCTTTATAAAAAAATAACGACACGTCAAATAAAATCCCTGCATGTACGGCTTATTTGGTAGAGTATGAAAATATCCTTTTATAACGCAACTTAAGACGAAAAATCTAGCTCACCACCTTTATCCAGTAGTAGGCCAATTGCATGACGTTTTGCTGCCAGGTTAGAGATTTCAGTGTTGGGTTGTTGTGAGGCTATATAACAAATAGCCAGAGTGTTTCTCTTTTCTCTAATTTTTTCTCAAAGGATCGGCGACCTCATCTCTCCGCATGAGACATGATATTATGATGCACCTCAACCTGCATAATAGCATGTGAGTGGGTATGCGTTATTACCATTAAAACCATGATATTAGGAAAAAAGGGAAGCGTACTATGTATCGGCGGAGAAGAGGGAAGTCTCGGATGAATTACCATTTTTATTCATAACTGCATTATTTGGAGGAGAGGAGAGAGCGGTCCACAACAGCATAGTAGAAAGGGGGAAACGTCTTGATTTTTATTTCCCCAAATGATTCAGGACGTTTCAGACCATCCTCTCTTTTCATTATGTAAAAAAGAGTCTCGCCACCACCACCGACCGACCGACCACCGTTTCCCCTTTTTACCGACACGTACAATCAAAGTGAGATGAAAAGGATGGGACAGCTTGTCAAAAATTCACAACAGGAAGGCTTGAAACCAGCCAGCTCTCTTGGAGGAGCCGTGGTGGTTAGGTATTCTGTTTTGTAGGGAAAAAAGCGCATGGCATGGCAATGATTAGTTTAAGAGCTAGTAGAATTGAAAAACATACGGTGACAGTTGACTATATTCTCAAAATAATACTTATAATATAATCTTTTTTTTACGAATAAAAGCGGTGGAGCGGCTTGATGATTTTATAAGAGGACAAAAAATGTCTCACATTGTGGTTCAAGTATGTAAATAATGTGAGTCTTTAGGAGAGCATGCATGGCACTCACACAATGATCTCGTCATCATTTAATCCAACATTTCATTTACATTGTTTCTATAATGATGATGATTATTATATATATTTTGGTATGAAATCCCGAGAGAGAGCCGTCATCAGGCTGAAACAATTTTCTGGGGAAAAATTAATGCATGAAGGCAAGGGAAGGCAGCAGAAGAAGGAGGAGGAGGAGGATGAATACAGGGCAACCAAAAGTTTATAGTCTTTAGCGAGAATGGGATGATAATGATAGGCAGTCTCGGTGGAGAAGAAAAGGAAAAGAGGCATCAAACATGAAAAGTGAAGATGGGTAGTCTTATTGTTTTTAGCGTATCATTAGCGTGTCATCTGTTTTATTGCATGTTATTCGGGTTGTTAGATGATAAAGAACATCTTTTGTCTTGTTGACATATAAGCCAATTAACAAGGACTGGCTATGGTCGTCCTGTCGTATTATCATCATCTTAGATAGATAGAGTTTAACCGAAAAACCAAAAAAGAAGCAGTCAGTCAGTCGGCATTACAGTCGACAAGTTTCGAGTTTGCTTGGTAGCATACTTAATGTTGCTGCATGGGCTTGCTTGGGCATGCATATCATCACCTACCTATCTATATATGCCTATCCCTACAAAATGCAACGTTATCTCTGGGATAAAGGTGGGGAGATGGAATTGGGAGCAGGATTTGAGAGAAAAGGTAGTAAGCGGCCTCCCTCACCTCACTCACGACGCGACGTTCTAAAACATTTCCCCCTTTTTCCCATATAGACTCACATCACAGAACAACAGAGCCACTAACTCCGACAACTGCGACATTCATTTTTAGGGAACTCACAACAAAAACCAAAGGTATCATCATAACATATCCTATCCTTCATGCTGAACAAGAACAAATCGTTACAATTAATAGAGTCTGTGTGTCCGGTTCAAGTTTACGCTGCGCTCTGGTATTATATCTTCGACGAACATTTCACAACGAAGCGGAATGATGTTGAGTGATCAGCAAGCAGCCCTGTGAATTCAAGCACGCAGAAAATTATCCGACGGCGGACGCAGCACCACCAGCAATCCAGGCATTCGTGTAGGTAGGACGACTCAGTGAACCAAGCAGGTTTCAGGTTTTACGCGCAACGTAATAACAAGAGAAAAAATTGAGAACCGATATCTCAGGTAGAAGAGTAGAGTAGTGGGTACCTTTAGCACGTCAATCGGTCACATCCTATTAGGATGTGAGTGCGACAGTGGAAGAACGGGAAGGATGAGAGTAGAAGGTGAGTGGAGATGTGATAAGTAGGAGCAAAGGGCCGACAAACCGCTGCTGCTGGACCACTTTCGTTGTAAGGTTTATGTCACTACTGCAACCATGCGATCTGGGGTGTGAGAGAAGGGAACTGCCTTGCCAGCCGTAAATATTATGGCAATAATTGCAATATATGTAAATGTCAGAGCTAAAATTACGCAGAAATACTATGTAGAAATCAAATTAAAAATTTTCATTAATTTTATTAACAAATTTATATGATTTGACGGCCAAGGTTCCATTTCATATAGAAGTAGTTACACATCGCAATTTTTAACCTATAATCAAGCCTTTCAATCTAAAACTCACGAGGGCCAGCGGCTAGCTAACCGTACAAAATGGACTTGTCTGGGTCGATATCATCATTCTAAAAATAAAAGTATTCCTCGGCAGTCCTTAATTATCATTCAGCAGCAGCAGGTTCCGTTGTTACGCTTTCAACGTGGTTTCATCTCTCTTGAGCTTATAGACTCTCTGTTAGGTCTCTATCGGGACCCACCTGACTTGATTCCTACAGGTTCCGTAAAGTAATATTAACTAGGTTGAGGTGTAGGTCAACTGGTTAAGACAACAAGCATCATAAAAAATGGAGACTTTTGAAGCCACAAGCTCACATTCATATTTTATTCAAGCTGACGGCAACGGAAGCACGGTGTACTTCATTAAATTTTAACTATATGAAATATTTCAGTCGTCTTGCACGACTTGAGAGACTATATACTATACCCCTCTCATCTCAAAAAACGGAACGAGCGACGACCGTCAATTACGGATTCACTAAAAATTCAGTAGCTTTTCCCTCCTCATCAGGAGATTTATCTCTTTCGACCTGATGATGACGTCCGTGTACCAAAATGTACACAAATGTCACCGTAAAATTTGGAAACATTTCCTGCCCGACCTTCATCACATCACCTGGATTTCTTTTTACAGTTAAATTGAATTACATTCGTCATCCTTGTTAACAAGTTTATCCTTTCCCCCGGCATGCGTACCCACCGCTAAGAATAATTTATCACGGAGACTATGATCAGGAGGGTTATCCCATAACTACAATTTATGTTATTGATGGTCAGGGACTAGTTAGCAAAGGGCTGACAGCAAGCGATACAATAAAAATATATTTTTTTAGTTCATTGACAATATAATATACTTATTTCTTAAAGCTTTATTAAGTCCCAAAGAAATATATAATATACCTATCTAGACATTAACTCAAGGAATTTATTTTTTTCCCCCTGAAAACCGTTCCCATCAACATGCCCATATAAACAGCATGACAGCCAAACTACTGATGACAATTACTCGTTGGTGGCTTCATTTCCTATATACGAGAGTAAAACTGTCACTGACATGTTATGAAGATGTATTTTTTAAGAGAAAAAGAGGCTCCCTACTAAACACATTCTCGTTAGCCATGGGACTTACTTATTTTGAGTCATTACATAAATTATCTCTCCAATCCTATTCCTATTGCAACTACTGATCTGCCTCTACATCAAAATTGTTTTATGAATATCCTCTCCTTGCTCTGCTTGCTGCTCCTTGTGGATGCAGGATGTGTGTCGAATATAAATTTTCTTTTGTCTTTTGGAAAAAAATGCGATATTACATGTCCTACAGATTTTTGATGTGGTTTTACAGGCAGCTCTATCTTAGGGAGCCCATCAAAGACACGGAAACCTTCAAGACCCACCACCGTAATTCAGCAGCGTGGTTGCTGGTTTTCTAAAATGATTATCGAACAACCTCAAAGTTGGCTTTGGCATTAGAGAGGAGACGATCTCAAACCAAAATATATTTATAGGGGTCTTGAGTCCCGGTGACAGTTCCCATTTTAGAGAAACTTCTCTGTGGGTAATAAAATTACTGTGTGAATGCTCATAAAATTTTGGGAAAACATGAGTGCGACATGTGTTTTACCTAAAAGTAACGATTTTAAAAACAAATATGAAATTTGTGTTCCACCAACAACAAAACTCACCACAACGACGACGTTGCGTTTTGTGTTCTCCCTTGTCTCCTGCTTGCTTGTTAAAATGTTAGGGTTTTTGGGGGTTTTAAAAGAAAGGGAAGAGCAGTAATCGAACAATATGTTGTACAAGGAGGAAAAATGATGTTCCTTGTTAGGAAAACGCTTTTTCCTAAAACTCCCTTCCCTTCTGTGTGTGTGTGTGCTCAGTCCTAATTGTCAAAGTGTTCTTCGTAAGATGGTAAATAAACTGTAACATGCTTCCTTCAATTTATGTCTTGTCTCTGTGAGCGTGGAGATGGATAGGAGGAAGAAGCCAAAGTATGTTGTAAACCTTTTTCCTAACCTATTAAACTCGAACTGATGAAAGGACATAAATTACTCTGCAGGGTTTTCAAGTCCACCCGTGTCCTACAGGCAACAACGGGGGAAGCTGCGAGTTTCCTCCATCTCAGTCACTCGCTCACTCACTTACTCACTTTTAGCACTAATCAACAACTCCATGATGTTTTTTTTAACCATGATGCAGAAAACAGTATTATTATCATTTTGGTTTGGGAGACTTGTAAAAATCAAATTGGTCATTACTGGGAGAGTGGTGTGGTGCCTGGTTGGTGCTTATTTTCAGGGGGTTTATTGTGACAGACTGAGGAGCTCATCTACTGTTCAGCCCAGCATGAAAACCTATTTGGATATAAATGGGTTGCATTATTTTCAATTGCTCAATTTCCAAATATTTCTTTTTATTTCGGAAAAAAATCTGGAAAATTTGTTTACACTTGAAGGTCAAGAGGTTTGGGGTATACGCTCCTCATCGCCGCGACCAAATCTTCCTCAATCACCTCCAATTTCTCACTAAACCTGAGATGAATCATTTGATAAATCGTAATAATAATAAAAATAGAAAGAGTCTCATACTGTGCCAGCAATAAGTCCTATCAGTCCACAGTCATCATCATCATCATCATTATATCATCTATCAGTTGAATATCCGTCGTCGTCGTCAGTAAAATCGATAACCCAGTTCCTTACCAGCAGCAGAAAGATTGTTTTTTTAGAGCTCTCCACTATAAAATTCTCATTTTCGAAAGCTATTATTATTATGGTCCAACAAGAAATTCACAGCAGACAAGGCCGGAGTCAGCAAGTCGTCAGTTACCCACTCCTTCACAGCTTCACACACATACACACACCCAGCCAGACTCAGACTCCGTCATCGGACGGAACATCTCTTTCACAGCTAAATGCCAATATTATTATATAACATTACATAATATTGTTCCTGCTATGCCGGCCAGCTCGGACGACGAGCGCAGCGCAGCGGAATGGGTTTGTGAGACGCGAGATTTGACGTCTCAGAATATATTTACACTTATCATCATCCTTGTCTTATTATTGAGGGTGCTTCGGAGATGATGATTACTACTACACGAGATGATGGTTTTTCTATTTTGAAGAATGGTTCATGTCTCCGATTGGGATGTGCGATGAATTTCCCGATTAAATCATTACAATTCTGATGACGAGCGTGTGGACTGTGTTGGACGCAGGAGGGACGACGAGGGTAGTAGACACTTGTTCATCCGAGCCCAAAAGAACAATCAAAAGAAGAAAGAAAAAAAGCCTTTCTCAAATTTGTTATCAAGATAATAATAATGTACACGTCGTTGTTAGGAGACCATCAGAGTCTCCCTCTGGCTTCCTCAGAAGTAGTAGTATAAGCGGATGCTTGAAAAGATAATGTGCAATTTTACTTTTTCACTGCACACGTCTCTTGGTAGAATTGACGCGTTAAAACGCTTCTGTTGATGATGGCAAAAAGCCAGTATTGTTTTATTTTGCTGAAACAGTTCACAGATTTTATTGGTTACTTTGCTATAGTTGTTGGTTGGGGTTGGGATGGATTTTAATGGTTAGATAGTAGGTCCACCCAACGATAGTGTGTTATGATAAGCAGAACAATGTAAAAATCGTCAAGAGCCTGTTTTTTTTTTCTTCACTTGGTTAATTTACTTCCAATCAAAAAGTCACAACTGAAACGAGGTGTTGCTCCTTCGCACCCTCTTTTATCCTTTTATACTCGCTCATTGTTCGTTGTCGTCGTCGTCCTAATTCCACGCTAATTTGGCAAAGTGCCAATTTAGCTCTGACAATAGAACAATTTCAAACTTGAATTCAATGAGACATAAAATTTCTGCGTGGCTATATAAACCCCGAAATTTTGCGCTTACAAGTTAGAACCGCTGCTACTTACGTTTTACCAATTGATTTTTAGACCTTTATACCTTTTATCGTTTCGGGATGAAACTATCTCGTGGAAAAACACATCCAGTAAAACATCGTATTTGAAACAGCAAGTTTACCAGTTTAGAATCAAGTTGTTTATAACATGAGATTAATTAAAAAGAAAAAAAAACTACACGTTGGTTAACCCCCCTCCTCCCGTCCTCCTTCCTTCCCCAAATGCACGTATCACATATACAGATACGTACATAATAATATAAAAAAGCGATACGTAAAATTCCCGCAAAGTCTGAAAAAGTTGCTCCATTTCGAGCATATTAATCATGGATTCCTTTTCCCTTGTAAATTGATCACCTCAAAACAAAACTAAAGACACCGAAAGCCCATAATATATTGTTTTTTTTGTTCTTTAGCGTTATTACGTAAGACAAACTAGTTAAAGGAAAAAGTCAATAAGAAGTCGTTCTTGTTTTAAAACATTTGCATATAATCATCCCAGCTCCCGTATAATATATTGTTTTTTTTTGTTCTTTAGCGTTATTACGTAAGACAAACTAGTTAAAGGAAAAAGTCAATAAGAAGTCGTTCTTGTTTTAAAACATTTGCATATAATCATCCCAGCTCCCGTCGTCGCGTCCTGCCTGCCCTGCCATCCCATATCCCATACGCACAAAGAATCCTCATCATATATATATTTATATAGTTTTTTTTTCAAAAGTTATACCACAGTCTCTCTCTCTCTCTCTCGCTCTTTCTCTACCCGTCCGTATGTCGGCAGTAATAAAGACACAATGAGGATGACAGGGACATTTCTTTCTCGTTAAAAATCGTCAGGGATGATCATCCTCTTGTTTTTTCATGCATGCAAACAATAATCCAGCCTTTAACAGCTCTATTTGTAATGCATATCTCTGTCCAAGCTCGCAACTTGTTTGTTACTCAAGTAACTACAACATGCTCAACATGCATGTAGTCTTCATTCGGTAATAAATAAATGTACATATATTATACATTCAAACACACACACACACACACACGGAGACACACTATAGAGTTATTTTTTTTCTTCTCTACTTGATCAACCTTCTTTCATCTCTCTCTCTCTCTCTCTCTCTCTCGCTGCAAGAAGATGCATGCGTGCATTGAGTTGATTGAGAAATTTAGATTTGGAAACGTGATACTGTGTGAAAAATTATACCTCAGAGTCGTAAATGAAAGTGCCATTAATATTTGTCATTTTAAAAATGCTACCAGAGCTGGGCTCACAGCTCCTCGACAATATCTCTATCCTCGCGCAGCTTCCTAAACAGGCTGCCTGCCTATATTTAAGTATAACGTAATAATGGTAATGGCAATGATGATGATCATGATGATCATGATACAGCTAGTCGGTCGAGATGACTGCATTCTCACTGTGACTTCGAGACAGTGAGAAAGAGAGAGCCTTACCCAACACCAGAACCACCACCACCACCACCGAAAGCGATCAACGCTAACAACTTGTTTACTTTGATTTTCGACCTAAAACATTGGTATAAGTCTGTTAAGCAAGAAGACCCTTTGTTGGACACAATGCTGGCATACTTTTCGTATCGCGTAGAGAGGAAAGGCGATTTTATAGATATAGGTATAATAATTCGAGGGCACACAAAGATTATCTCGTTTTGTTTGAAGAAACATTTTTTATTTTAGAAATAGGATTACTGCTGATAAATGGGACCCCTTTTGTGTATTAATATGCTGATGACGAAGTGGCCGTAGTTGTTCAAAAGGCGGAAGGGTACAGGGTAACGGGATACTCTTGCTGCCGGCATCCTTGTTGACTTGTTTGCTCACAGGGATGGTCCTCGGGTTGGTCCTTAAATTGAGCCAGAGAAGACAGCATCATCCCCTTCCTTTTACTTATCTTCAGAGAGAGAGAGAGAGAGAGAGGTATATTATATTATCCATCTCGGAGATATACTGCTGCTGCTGATGTTCCACTTCCTTCAAGAAAAATAGAGTCTCGATGTGCACCTCCAACCAACTCACCATCATCATTATCATTACCTTTAACAACTTATATGTACGATATATTTGACAAACCACTAGGTGTACACCCCATTTATCCCTCGCAATAAAGGCATCCCACAAGAAGCCAAAAATAAAGGGGTAATTTATTAGTCAAGATTATCAATTCCATGAGGAAGGCTTCCCTCCATGGCTTTTTTTCTACTACCGTGTGGATCATGCATTGACTTGAGAAGATAATGGTAACAAACAACTTTTGAGCGATCACTAAACAATCTCTCCTCCTCGCTTACTCAATTTTTCAGTTATTTATTATACCCAATATCAGGGGAAATCGTGATCGTCAACCCTTTCGTTCGTCGTCGGCTGAGACACACTGTCCCACTTGAACGCTGAGTATGGGCTGATGATGATGATGATGATGGTGAAACAACGTGAGATTCCTAATCTTGCTATCAAGCCCCAAAATATGGGTCCCAGTTTGTCATCACAAGGAGGAAATCATGAAATGATGACATCTGATTCTAAACATGAAATCAATAAACCATCCTGAGCCCACTACTACTACCGTTCCCCTACCGCCCCACCGATTGATCCTTTTTAAAACAATAGGGGTACGGTCAAAAAATGGTCTTTAAAAGGGTCTTATCAGAAGGGATTAAGCTCGAGGGTCGGGTCGAGAATGGCCAAGGTCTTCTGTTAATACCTAATCCAAATTATATCTCCTCGTACAAATCAATCGAAGAGGACAACACAATGATCAACATCAAAATCGAGTAATAATCAACGAGTTTTTATCAACTCCCAAAGGGGAGGTTTTTTTCCGTACGTGAGCACACGGCACGGCTCAGTAGCTCAAAAGTAAAATATGGTCGTCTACAGTCAGGAGGATCAGGATATATTCATTCGTATGTATGTATATCGTACTTTGCCCAGGTGGAAAGGATTTTCCCAAACTCAACGTGACATAAGCATCTAACGCTAGATTAATCTCGTAAGGCTTCATCCTCGTTGATAGTGTTTCACTGCGAGGCTGATAATGACGATAATATAATAACAAACGATCCTCCGCCTTCTTCTGGTGGAGCTGATATGGAAACTAGGTGGTTCCAACAAACAGGAGCCCAGGTGACATTTTTTTCTTTTTTTTGTCTCTGCAATTGCTCCTTGTCCAAAGTGCAGTGCGTGCGTATATATCCCCTCCATTTTTTATATCCCAGACAAAAACTTTTTTTTGGAATCACGGTAGCAGTTACACACAAAAAAAATCATGTGTCGGTCATGGACAAATTATAAGTACATAGCCAAGCAAAATGAGATACTCCCTCCCGAACAAAATGTTGTTCAGGTAAACCGATTCACAATAATTCGTGTAACCTGTGACGTGTGGGAAATAAGTATCCGCAGTATCAGCACCCATGTACCCTAATACAGCACAGAAAAAAGCAACAGCGCAGGCAAAGGCAAACACAATAAATATTCTCGGAAAAAATGTTGCAACGGAGACTATTTATAGACTAGACTAAAATCACGCAAAATGGGGAAAAAAAGAAAAGGCTTTTGGCGTTTTTCTACGTTTGTAATAGTAAGGGGTAGTCGTAGTAGTAGCCCTACCTGCAACCGTACAATTTTTCAGAGGAAAAATGATAATGGGGAAAAAATTACATTCAACAGGAAATCTGGTGTTTGACAAAAAAAACTTCCATTTTCTAGTCTTTTCATTGGACTACTCAAAAAAAACCTTTGAATGTTACACAAACAGTAGCAGGCAGCATAGGTAATCATCATACCGTCGCCGCCCTACCATTATATAATCTCTGGATAAAAAAATATCCAGAAAATGTCTTTTTTATAGTCGTGCTCCGTTTCTCGCTCTCTCTCTCTCTCCCATTCTTCCGTTGTCCGTGTTTTATCTCTTGTAGACCTCACAAAGTAAATAATTTTGTGGGGAGAGATGGAACAGGAATAGTTTTTTTCTGTTATTATATATATTTTTACATTATTTAGCTGACACATATCAAGCAATCTTACTTGTACAAGCGTCTCTGCTCTGGTGCAAACCCCTCCACTACTACACTGAATCCCAATATCAAACAGGAAAGGTGTTGTTAAACAATTTTTGCTCTTCTAAATACATTTTTTTCTATATAAATAACAAAAGCGGGCATTTATTGCGACACAATAATACTTTGAAAGGGAGAACTCATCAAAATAATAATTTTGCTTTGACAGGAGAGTTTGCAGTACAAACACGGTGCGTACAGTGTCTCTCTGCTTATTTTCTTATGTATTCATACATTTTCAAAACATTTTTCTTTCTTACCTATTTTCAACAACAAAGAAAGAAACCGCACGGCCACACTCACTGTTTCCTTCCAGCAGCAGGGGCAGCAGCAGTGCTCATTTATAATCAAATATAAAAAAAAAAAGAAAAACTTTTGGTATCAGGGTATGCGTCCTACGAGGTCAATGCATATAATATAATGATATAATGCAAGAGAGAGAGAGAGAAAGAGAGAAAAAGGAAATATGATATTCTTGGACAGTTCCCATTTTCCCAATTATCAATGAATGTAAATAAAGTTGGGAGGTGGAGAGGACGGAGAGAGGTATAGGGAAACCTTCTGTTTATTTGTTTTTCCTTGCTCTCTCACGTTTTCCCTTTATTGCTTGCTAACTGACACTTCATATCTTTGGGACATTAGTATGTACATAATATAATATAATATTATGCCACAATGCCACGCAATGAGGAAAAGAAAACACCTATCAGCCCATAGCCCCAAAAACATATAATCAGTAAGTAGTAGACTATGATGAGCAAAAACGGCACAAGTGAGTATGAATTTCACCTATTGTCTTTTGAAAATGGGAGCTGGGCAGAGGAAAAACGTGAGATTGAGCTAACGCCGCAACGCAACGGAGAGCTTTTTAGTTACACAAATGTTGTCGAATGAGAAGAATTATCATCATTTTGTGTGATTTTATATGAGCGCTCTTCACTTCACTCACTCACTAGCTGTTCGTTGCCTTGATAAATTATTATTACGTATCGAAAAGGTTGTGTGTGTGTGTGTGTGTGTGTGAGAGAGAGAGAGAGACAAAAAATGGTCGGAAATGGAAGGCGAAATTAGATGAATATATGTATGTATACAATGGTTACATAATGTGTTGTACCACCCACCCCTACTCTCGTGCTATATGAGAGCTTGATATAGATGCAACAAAGATACCTTTATAATATTTTTCCCCGTAATATATAGCTTGTGTCTTGCAGATATCTTATTAAATATGCTTATTTTGGTGGTTGTTGCATGGAATCCATAAAATCGTTTGATTCACATGGTTTTGAAAGTTCAGCCCAAAACGACGACGCTATACTATAATACCAGTGGAAACAGCGGCTGATGATAAAGGAGAAAAATCATATAATAATAATAATAATAATATTATGAAATTGTTCCTTCTCCTTTTTCCTGCTTTGTCATTATCTCCACCACAAATCTCTAACCTCTAACTCGTAAATATAATATTACCGAACGTTTTTTAGCGGCTCCCTCTACGGTTTTCATCGCTACGATGTGATTTGATGGTGGTGTGGTGGCAGCAACGGTGCTAGTGTGGTGGTGGTGATGATGATGATAATAATTTTGATTTGACCACCAATGGGAACAGCTAACGAATAAAAGTAAATGAGTGTGCGAGCCATATTATATTTCATACATATATGTTTATACACATCTTCTCAGCCCAAAATGTTCCTAATTTTTTGTTAATAATAATCCTTCTTCTTCCTCATTCTCCTATCAAGATTATACCCACGACGACGACGGTGGTGGACTGATATAATATATGGTAGAGAAAGACTAAGGCAGAGAGAGAGAGAGTCAGCTAACTTCACCGTTCCTTCATGAATTCCCCGAGCATAATTATTTTATTGCGAAGCAGAGAAAAACCACACATCAAGAGAGAACGGAACGACCGTGATGATATGTCTACGAGAGAGTGGTGGTGGTGGTGGTGTGGTATGCCCTCTCAGTCAACAGAGTTTTTCTATGTAAAAAACAAAAAAAAAATTGGTTGCATAATGCCGTTTGCAGGATTGTGAGTATGATAAAGCCACGAAGAGAGGGAGAGAGAAAGAGAGCGCGAGAGAGAACAATAATATACTTAAATCTAATGGGGGAGGTATTGACAGGAGTGCCGTAAAAAAGGAAATACATATAAGGCGAACCCCACCACCACCACCATGAATGATAAAATGGTGGATTGAAGGTAACAATCAAAAAATAAATATGTGTAACCAGAGCTGATGAAACGAACGCTTTTCCAACAGTAGTGTAGAAAATATTGTAGAAAATGAGAGAAAATAACTTATAATTGAGGTCTAGCCAGAAGAGTTGCCGAGTTTTTTCCTCCGAGAAAATTAATGGTTTCACAAATATTCCACTTTTGGTTCTGTGAAAAATAGTGTTCATGAAAAATGCAGGTTGGATTTTACCGCAGAAGAGGAGCATAGTGCACAGGCACACAGGCACAAAAACACACACACACACACTCTCTCTCTCTCTCTCTTAAACATACAAGCAAGTTTGAAGGTGGGAGTGAAAAAGGGTGAAAAGAAACGAAGAAAATGAAACAACGCGTTTATAATGCTTGTGAGAAAAGAAAAATAAGAACGTGTTTGGCCCCTTCCTTCCAGTCCTTTTTCTGATGAATGCTGTTTATTTCACGGTAATAATATAATAATAATGTGTTGTTTTTTCTACAGGGAGAGGAGGAGGGCTCGCTGTTTTCATGTGTCCGTGCATGTTGTCAGAGCATTATAGGCATTTCACGTCTTTATTACTTATGGCCGACTTTTCCCAGTCGCGAGAGTCTACTCTTTTCATTACTAAACAAAATTTCTCCGGCACTCCAAGAGCTGAAAAAGTATTTTCTATATCACTCTGCTATTGTGCTGGTTTTTATTGCCTTGTCTTACTTTTTGACGTTGAACTTGGGTGTTATTTGCTTTCCTCGTTGGTACAAGTTCATCCGCTTGCTGTCTTGCAATGTATAATACGCTAATTTGCATTGGGATCTGTGTGGATTTTATTTTGACTAGTGCGGTTTTGATGACAGAGAATTAAAAAAAAAAACAGAATGACACAGAATTTGTGCGCCTATACAATAAAATTTTGAGTCAGTTTGTCGTTTTTTGGCCCTTTTATAATTTCCTATTTTACTGTGCAATGCAATATATTATGTTAGCGTTTATGCATTATGTAGGTAGGTACACGACGTACGCCAACTGACATACAAGTAAACCTAGCCAAAAGTAAGCTAAAACCATGAAAGTTGCAGCAGGCATATCAAATCCTGTTACAAGTCATTAAAAATCCTATTGAGTAAGTTAGCAACACCTCACTCACCTACCTCCTCCTCTGCCGCTTTCCCAATCAAGACCAATCACCAGTAAGCTGCACGCATTAGTCGAGCCCACCGCCTTGGTCATTAACTTCCTTTTTTAGTCTGCCACAATCATCCATGAAAATTGACATTTTAATCATCTCATCTTCCTTTCGCTCCCCGGCTCGGATCTCCATCTGCCAAAGGTAGTTTTTTTGCTTTTGTTTTTTCCTCTGCTCTTTGGTATTGGAAAACGCCCACAAAACCTCTCTTCCTTCGAAACTCAATGTATTCATCATCTATTAGTATAAATATGAAGAGATCAGGGATGAAACGGGGTGGTGGTGGTATGGCCGGAGTGAAATGAAAATGAGTCTACACTCGTCCTTAATAGACAGCTAAACACAACTATTTTCCCATTTAATTTACAGCTCAACAATGAGCCATGTAGCGTCCGATTCTTTAAAAGAAAAAAACAACAATACAACAATGTTTGGGTTCATATCCATAGTCCACCACCACCACGATTCCAAACCATCATCATCATCTTCTTCTTCACGCTATTTAGGAACTATTCACTAACGAACACCGCTCGTGTTCCCTATTAATAATGTTCCAGTCATTTCTTCAGTGGCTTTGAGGAACTCCTCAAATCATCATGATAAATCATAACGACTGGTAGAGCCAAAAAGGCTGGTGCGCACACCAACTGACAATGAGTAATACGAGATTTTAATTTTTCCTCCCAGGACACTCTCTCTCTCTCTCTGTTCTTAGCCAGCAAAGGATTACGCTCTTCAGCCAGCTCTGCGTGAAGTCCACTAAAAAGAATCCAATCGAAATTCAACTCGACCATAATGCTCTTGTTCGATAATCAGTCTTCTAGTTAACCACCAAACTTGACCTTTCCGTTTAAGGTATAAACAATAACTAATGTTAATAATAATGTACTCATTCCGTGTTCCCAACTCATGAAGACTTACTCATCATCATGAAGCTGAACCTATTCAAGTGTGGAATGCGACGAGAGAGGGAGAGGAAAAATATATGTACATGAACATTTTCCGTGTTGAAACAGCCGGTTGCCGGGTGGCAACACGAAGCGAAGGGTAACTCATCTACCACGGACCGTGTCAAGACAGGCAGGACCACCCTGTTCTCCAGTTAAGGTGACCCCATACCACGCGAAAACCTTGCCGAACCCTTCTCATAATTCTCCCTTTTTCTAAAAAAGAATAAAACAAAGGATAACGCTCCGCGCAAACCATTACCCTGATCACTATCCATTTTTGTATTTAAATTCGTAGTGGGTTATCCTTTAAGAATTTTCAGCATGTTCAAAATATCCTGTATCATCCCTTGCTGCTTATGCTATGTTGATGCGTGATTGAACCAAATTATCTTCTGGAGTAGAATTACGATTACAATTATAGCGACTCTTGGGTTAATTGTATAATGGAAGTTTTTGCCATTTTGTAAAAACTCATTCATTACTGGTGGTGGGTCTGGCTGGCAAATGCCTGCAATAAATCTAGCTTCGCAGGTGTCGTCAAAATGAGAGGGGCTACGTGTCGTCGGATTTCATGCAAATGGAAAAACAAAAATTCTCATGAAAGGTAATATAGCCAATTAACGAGTTAAAATAGTTGTGCTAACAGAACACATAAGTACTTTGGCATGTGTTAAAACAATCCACAATATAAAAAAAATTACTTCTCGTGATCACCGCAATTGCAGGGTGTAATTGCTGAAAAATGGAAATTTTTGTGGGATATATTCTGAAAACACAAATAAAGTAAATTTATGGATTTGATAGTTGGTTGACTTTTATTGTGAATGATGATGGGGTGCGGAATAAATATAATTTAGCCGGCTGTCTTCACATTCCCAATTAATTCAATGATGTGTGCCGGGGCTCATTCCCATAAAGATGTATATGGCAGAAAAGTAATTAGCTTACGAAAAATTTTGCAAAACGAATGCTTTAAGAGGAGAGGGGGCTCATCAACAAAAACATATACTTTACCCTAAACAAGAAAGAGGAATAATGGCATGTGCAACAGTCGCAAAACGCATTTTCACTCAAAGTGGAGAAATGTCACGAGTCAAGGGAGCCAGAGACTTTAAAAATTCCTCTTCTGAACATATATACTCTATAATTAAATACTTTTGTAAAGAAAAATGATACGGCCGACATGGAATGATGGGAGCATCATAAAAAAGTACACACAGCATTGTGCCGCCTCCTTCAAGATCCGAGAACCCCTGTCGCTCATGAAATAGCTTCCGTTTGATTCAAAGTGCAACTTTGGTCGTGGATCCAAAATGAGAATTATAAATTAAGAAAATTAATACGAGATACTGTTTTAGTCATTTTTATTGATCATCCCCATCCCTGGCGCTCGTCTCACTCAGGCGGAGGTATATTCGTCGGTGTCGGCAAAACTTAGCTGTGGTGGCCGGTCTCCTCTCGCCAGTCCCTACGTGAATAAATGTTGTTAGTTGGGTAAATAACCAAACCATGAAAAAAGTGCTTCGCGGTAAGGCATCAAAAGTGATCTGATTACTTTTATTTGTGAGAAGACAAGCGTCTCTGTCTGGCCTGGCTGGAGACTTTTTTCCCTGACTTTGTAACGCAGCTCTGCTCTCTCTCTCTCTCTAGTTATGCTCCTGTCTTCGTCAAAAAAATGTGAATATACTTACAATTAGCTACTTGTCTGCCTTTTATGAGACGTGCCTCAACTTCTTGTTAGAGCTCGCCATTCTTTTTACCTCCATTCCGTAAACAAACAAACAAATAGTCATACTTACTTATTATATTTTAAACAGTATGAGGATTATGGCAGGAGAGTAAGAAACAAGAATTCTGTGAAGGATATATAATATGCAGCAGCCACGACGAACAGTTGCCTCAAGAATCAACAAGGATACCGCTTTGATTGACCAGAGCTCCAATGCATCAAAGAATGCACATATGTCGTGTAATGCATTTTAAAACATGAATTCCTGAATCAAAGAGCAGGTCCTTGATGACAGCGCTAATTTTTCATCAAGACTTGGCCCGTATAGGTACATATACCTACGTTACGTATATCCCCTCTTTTTAAATGAGGGATTCTGCTGGTAGCCACCAATTGAAGGATTTACTGTATATATTCTGTTACCATCTTTAACTTGCTCTCGTCTTTCCGAAACTTTTTTGTGTGTGTTTGTTTGTGTGTGCAGTCTGCAACCTCTGCACTAACACGATGTACACACAAAACCAAAAGTTGTGAAAGATAGCAACTCTCTGTAACTCTGTATCATCATCGTCCAAAGTCGTTACTGATGATGATTTTCCCCTGAAAACTTCACGAGCGATGAGGTTGCAACTCGGAGTAAAACCAACTTGTAAAAATGGGATGCTATAGTCTCTTCAGTAATTTTCTACATATCTATCCACCCTTTATTGCCTTAAAACATGATCGCGTGTCGGTGGCTCAAGTTGGATATATTTTGTGGATATCTTCCTGGATCCTGTGTGTGTGCACCAGGGTAAATGGGTAATTCCGATGGTTAGGGTTTCACGGTGGGTGAGTGAGTGTGCGGCTCCCGAGACGACTGTGCATTACTCACCAACACTGCACCGGGTTTTCGATGAAAAACTTTTTTTTTTTGTTTCCTTCTTGGAAGGGTGGAATTTTTTTTTTGGGAGTATCGATGATGATCACACAAAACTTACTTTTATAAATTTCCAGAGACTTGTATTTTGCTATAGTCGGTGGCTTTTAAGTGAGCTCAGATAACAAGTCGGGCATGATTACGAGGAACGGATATAAAAAAAAGTTTACTGAAGATGTAGCATAATATATAATACTAGTGTATATCTTTGAAAGCAAAGTCCTGTCAAGATTTCAATACCTGTTAGAATAATTTTCGGTTGTAAAAATGTAACAAAAATTGTGTATCCTGGAGGATAAGAAAATGAATTCGTGATGGAAGTCGTAAGTCGTAATCACCGATTAAGATCAAATACTGGTAATAAGCCCATCATCACCAGGGATCCAGATGTAAACCTCTTATAAGCAGAGAGAGAGAGAGAGTACCGGGGCTGCATGGGGTTGAGGGTATGATAAGACACAAGAAGTAATTAGGGTTTAGGTTAGTAATAATTCCATTGTTTGTTTGCTTCGATTTGAGAGTACTTATGCTTGGCCTAGCTAGCCTGCGATCACGTGAAACTCGATATTTCCCAATCGGGGATATTATTGAAGAATGACAACAGTCATTCACTCATTGCCAGCAAATGCGTGTACTCCCAACTGCCACAAGGAAGGAAAACGACGAACGAACCGAGTTCCATTTAAACAAAAATTTCGACAAGGGACTGAGGAAAAACTGGAAATCATCATCAGGAGCGAGGGGAAGAACAACCTCAAAAAAAAGAGAAAAATATCACAAGCGTATTTTTTGGGGGGTTTCCCTACTAAAATTGTAAATGACTGTTGGCAATGAAATGGAAGTAGTTTTCCCTATAAAAGATTTTTCAGAGTTTTTCGGTTCCTGAGAAAACCGGAAGTAGAAAATTGATGGTGGACACGCGCTTGTTGAGTGCATTTCTAAAATACAAATAGATAATGCCAACTTGCAAACATTATTTTGTGCATCCTTCATCACTTGACTTTTTTTCCCCCAAACACATTTTCATTACAACAAAACTGCGACGTGGAATTGAGATAATTTGTGGAAGCTTTCATGGTGGCAACTCCACTATTCACTATTCATTTAGTTTTTATTTCGGTAAAAAGAATTTTAACTCCGTTCGAGGTCACCCTGCGAAACACCCCAGTTCGGAAACTGTCATCAAAAATTCACATTTTTTTCAGGCCCACCGAAAAGGAACTTGCGTAGCAGCACGCGTCTCCAATTAGTTGCGATCCATTATGCTAATCGCCACCTTTTGTGTTTGTTGCTGGTGTGTGGGGAGAGATCAACTACTGTGTTGAGCTTGAGCAGTGTGTTGTCTACATACAATAGGCATTTTATATAAGGAGAATCCTATATCCATATCCACCCTGTCTGTGTTGTTGGACCAAAACTCCTGAGTATTCTCTCAGTTAGATCATCATCATGATGATGACATGATCATGAGTCAATCGGTGACTTTTTGTTTGGCCTTCAACCCTCCTCGCTCGCTCGCCACCGAGTAAAATATCAAAAGTGCAGTGATTTTTGGCTCGACAAGTTTCCCGACCCGACTCTCTCTCTCTTCCTCTCTGCTTTTATAACCTTTGATCACACACGGCACGGTTGTGAAGTGTATGCATGATGCGTTGCCTTCCCATTCTTTAAGTGCACGAAATATAACACACACTCAAAAAGGCTCCATATATCAGAGATTCTTAACTTTACTGGCAGTAGTCACTAAATAACGCCGGGTTGGTAGTGATGATGGGATGATGCCACAGACAACGTAACACCAAAACGTTTTTATTTATGGATCTCTCTGACTTTTTATTGTACCTCTATTTGTACGCATCATCATGGGCGATTCGCTTGGCCGAGTAAGTGAGGAAAAAGGCTGATGAAAGATTGTGTTATGTATGCATATACAGCCTGCCACCAGTTCCCTTGCTTTAAATTGCCAACTTTACTCGGTTTACTACCATATAGATACAAAGTATCTTATCAGGGTGGCAGGTTTTTATAACTTATTGAATGCAATGCATCAACCACGAAGATCGGAACCAACTCTCAACTTTGCACAATTTCCCATCATCATCATCATCCCTCGCTCGACCCTTTTTTCAGCTTGCATTTTCAATAAAAGCAACTTCTGCTGTGACTGTTGCTGTGTCAGGTTTATCTTTTACGGCTTTCACAATCAAAAGGAGAGAGAGAGAGAAAGAGAGGAAAAAAAGCTTTGCAATGCACAACACAACAATATTATACGAATAACGCAGAGAGAAAAAAATCGTTGATGCATGGGCACTCATTGTATCCACAAATTTTGTACAAATCCTCCTCGCCGACACAACTCTCATGCTGGCAGGGTGGATGTATTTCCACTTCCTTTATTTAAATGTGATGTTGCTTATTACAATCATGAGGAGAGGACGACGGCGGCTCCACCATCACTACCACCACCACTATTTTTTTATCCTTTTGCTGATGCTCCGAGGCGTAGTGCTTTCTTCCTTTTTCTGTTTTATGCTGCTGCTGCTGCCCTGTTGAGAGGAGTCATTCTAACAGGTTATTTTTATTACTGGATGGAAGTCGGCTTTCTCGGTCGGACAGAGAGAAGTGTGGTGGTGTGTATGAGCCTGGTCGCATTAGTATATCATTGTGTAACACTCCTGACGGGCGACAGCTTCCTGTTTCTGTAATGGATACGGATTTTTATTGAAAGAGTCAATAAATAAAAAGCTGGTAAAAATGAAATCAACAAGGAAGTGGGGGATATGAGAATGGTCATTTTTATTGATGGTATGGATATCAGTGTGCTTAAATAAAATGTTGTAAAGGCTTTTCAAACTGGCAATAAGATTGGATCCTTTGTAATCCAAACGTACTCCTTTTAATGTGCTGAGTATGGCTGAATTTTCATGTATTATTATCATATCATGTATTATTGCATCTGTACGGAGAATAGCTTATTTTAGAAGGTGTAATTTTTTACAGGGGAAAAGTGACAAAAGGATTTTGTTTATTGCCCTGACTGAGCATTCAAACATAATATTATTCCTTTTGGCACATTCAACGTGGTGGGGTTTGCGGATGTATGCAATTCAAACTGCCACAATTTTTCGGTTATACACCGCCAACTAAGTATTTTGTGAAATTTGGCAGACAAGTTTGGCGCAAACGGAACAATTAACAACCCAACAACAACGTGAGTTTTTAGTTACACTTGACGTCACCCGAAGGGGATGTGGCTGTGCCACGCATTCTAAGATTCGGGAAAGAACAAGTCGGGGAGGAGAGAAAATGATAGGGATCTACTTCGGTGCAGTTGAGTAATCGGGAGTCTTGAATACGCAAATAAAGAAGAAGCAATCAATCTCGATGCAATAGCATTCTGAAAAAAGATTTCCTAGAATTGCTGCAAACGTAGGGACGACGACAAAGGAGGTTCGTGAACATTTAGCATTAG
Organism: Dicranocentrus wangi; assembly: GCA_036850665.1. Classification (NCBI taxonomy): domain Eukaryota; kingdom Metazoa; phylum Arthropoda; class Collembola; order Entomobryomorpha; family Entomobryidae; genus Dicranocentrus; species Dicranocentrus wangi. The sequence continues at coordinate 149,454 of JAANSN010000006.1, read as the reverse complement.
GCAAGTGTATCGAGTATCATTTTGTAGGAAGACGCCGATTCTAGCACGAACTCATGCCATTACTTGCGAGATTTGGGATATTTCCTGCTCACTAATGATGCAACCACGACGGTTCTTTCCCTCCCTGCAGTACTGACAAGAAAGAAGGGAAGCGAAGTCGACTCATGTAGATGAGCTTTATTAACATATTATGCAAACAACCGAGTTTCTTTATAGCTACGAGGCGAGGGTTAATCATTTCCCCCTGAAATGAGAATGTCGCCTTCAACGACCGTGCCAAAGCCAACCTCAGTCCTCATCCTGCAACATAATATTCTATAGTAAAATACCCGTTTATCTAGTCTCTCTGTCCATCTCGATGGGATAATTTCAGAAAGACGATTTATTTGAATTGCTTATTGAAACCGGAAATTGAAGCCTCACTCAAAATCCTTTTTAACTCGACAAAAAATGTAAAGGCGACTTGTCTCGCCGGTCCCTGTGTAAAGTGCAATTAAATGATTTGTGTTTTCAAAATACGTTTACAGTTTTCAAATATCGCGATTTGCAAAAAAAAATTAAAAATTTACTTGCAAACTTTCATGCTTTTTTGCATTATTATCGAACGTAGCCTTATTGATGGTTACATCTTTGAATTGTCATGGTGCGCTGTTCGTCGTGTAAGGAGGATTTTTGGCATTGGCACATAGTGACGAATATTTTTATGACACAACTGGGACTACGGGTCGGTCGGTGAATGAGCTATCGCCGGTTGCAACAACGCGCACTGAAAAAATACTTGGAGAAAGTTGAAAACGACCATCCCATCACAATCAGTCACATGGCGTGGTATTCATTTGGCGTAAATATTACACTCCTTGCATTCTATGGTCAGCAGTAAAATCAGTGTGGTGGCTAGGGAGGAAACGTGGAGTCATGGCTTTAACACTGACGCGCATTACACCCAAACCGACAAAATATATGGTTGCATTACGAACGGAAAAGCGGAAGCTTCCCGACGTCGTTAACGGAAGGATCCAATGTATCCAGAGTAATTCACCCTTCCTTCACAACCGATAGCGAATCAAGTTTGTATTGGTCGTGTGCAACCAACCATCAACTTGATGCGAAACAAAGTCATATATTCATCGTGTCACTCAACAACTTTATTTTCATTTTAAACAGTGGCCTTTTTTTAGTGAAACCAGTACAAATGAAAGAGAGAGCCGTGGCCGCGTTTTTCCCAGTCTCAGAAAAGTGAATATAACATAACACTAATAGTGTTTATGTATCTCATCTTTTTTTCGCTTGTGAAGAAGCCGACAAAAAACATTCTGCACTTGTTCTTTATGTCTTATTCACCTATGGGACTAATGCATGTGCAAACATTTAAACAATTAAGGGCTCCCTTGCGGTACAGCTACCTATATACTTGGGACAACTCTGTGTTTCTGTTTTTTCTCCCGACACTGAGCAAATAGCAGGTAATAGGATCACCTTGGGTTCATGGGAAAGTTGGAATTATCAAGGGTCAACTCCAAATCTACACTCCATGATGCTCCTCATCTAGCCTAGTAGCTCTGCTTGAACTTGATCGCATTGTTTTTCCCGGCCGTCACTGATAAACGTACTACGTGTTCCCTTTTTCATGGGATTTTGTCTTGTTCTTTCAGCAAGGAAAAGAACAATCACACATTGTGTGTCTCTCTCCCTTTCTTCCGACATTTACTTCTTTAGTCTCCAATATCGAATTACATTCTTTTCCATGTTTGTTATATTATGGAATATAGTGAGCAATCTGCTGAAGTATCAACAAAGGTCTTTTTTTCCTTCAGAACTTCCATCCATCCAATAACATTTACCTATTTGGATACACACAGGCTATGATTAGATCCTATCTTCAAGTTTGTTATATATGCCTACTAAGTATTTAGTGCCGTTTATGGAGTTACCAGCTTTAATCCGGGCTACATTCGTTCATCCAATTATTACGTACGTGTGCACCCACTGAGCAGCAGCAATACTAGGAAATACCTTTTGTCATATGATAATACATGATTGCACCCAAGTTTTCCTGTGAACCCAAGAAAAAAAGTATTTATATGTAGGATAAGAATCCAAGCAGGAAAAACTTGGCATTATTAGCATGTTTCTGTGAGCTGAGAAAGGGAGGAAAGGAAGGAGCGAAGTGGGTAAAAAAAGGACAAACCGTCCAGTAACAAACGACAAAAGTAAACAACACAACGAGCCGTAAAGAACAAGAAAAATTTCACGTATTTTTTTGGTCATACAGGTCTGTCGTCGACACACTTTCCTCCTCAATTCACATACGATGGAATTGTGTGAGCAAAAAATACGTATATATAGAGTGCATTCTGATGCCGGTGGTGCATGGTAGAACTCTACATGACGACGACGACAATGTGACCATCTCAAATTTTCTCCCTGAAGAGAGTGAAAGAAGGATGCGATGTGGTTCATTTGACGGATATCTTATCTAAGCAAACATTTCCAAGGATGTGTGTACACACACACATCTCCCATCGACCCTCACAACAGTCATTTTTTTCGTCCAATGCTGGACGCCACTTCAGCATTTCCTTTTCTTTCTCAAAAGTGTCTCTTTCAGTCAGTCAGATACAAAAAAAGGTTGCCGACAAGACCATCATAATCAAGCAAATATCTGTATAGTTGACTAGGCCCTGCTGTTTGTTCGCTGAGAAAAAAAGCTCCATTTTTTTAATGAATAAGGGCATTTTAGTAACACACGAAGAACATGATGATCATTCATGATGATGATGATGATCCAAAACGTCATTCTTGACAACCTCGGTGTGCGTCCTAATTATTATTTTCATCCCTGCATTGCATTGCATCCCTGCATCCCATTTCACCGGAAAGGATCTCTAATTTTAGTAATTTTATGCTTAGCCCTGACTATTTAATGAACAGGATTCAACGATGAATGAATACCGTAACTTAAAAGTATACGCGACGGCGTTATCGGTCTATAAGTATTAGTCTATTCTGCAAACTCCTCTTCTCCGTCAATCTTTATACATTAGATGCAATAATATAACGTATTTCCAATATTGTTCAATATTTCCGCATCCGCAGTAGTAAGTAAGTATTGTGTTGCAAAGAGAACCCGCACTTTGCGAAAGAGAAAGAAAGAGTGAAAGAAAATGGGATTTAATTGTGGGGGTTCAATGTGAGGGTTCAACTTAAATACGAGAGAAAAAATCAATGTTGCCTCTGTGCCAACTTCATGGTCACGACGGGAGTGAATGAGTCGTATAAGCCCAGCTTTTTGGACACGGCATCTTTTTTCCTCCCTCCCTCCCAATACATTTCTCCAGTCTACACCGCACCGCACCGCCGGTTTTTGCCTCACTTCACTTATCACGAGTTTGTGTTGAAGCACCCTTTTGTTTACGTTTCAATTCGTTATGGTGGTCATTCATCGGGAAAGTGACCGGATCTAAGGGCTCTCAAATGCTCATTATCCATAATTTTATTCTCCTCTCTTTTGACATCAATCCCATTCTACATTTTGTTTTATGGGTTGTGCTCTTTGGTCAGCAGCAGCAACAGCAGCAGGAGCAGCAGCAACAATGAATTTGTTACAATAGAAGTGTTTAGCTGTTACGCTAAGGCTTTCAGAATGTTAATGTGCGCTGTCATGAGTGCTCCCACCTTACCAATCCGCACAACAAAGAAGTTTTTATTTTCTTACCCTTTTGTACTCCGCATCCTCGTATACCTTACTCATCTTCCTCGGGCACAGGCCAAGCATCATTTCCTTCACAGTTTTCATTCATCATTTGGGCTAACAATATATATTTATATATATATACGTATATATATTTACCAACAAAGCAATCCATTATTATTCCCTAGAAGCGTGGGTGTCAGTGGGTGGGTGGGCAATAAAGTGGCTAAGCACTCTTTTATTTATACTGTTATTATTTGACTTTGACTGCACTACAGGGATTCGGGGATTATCTATCATTCATTCTCCTCCTTCGGCCTTTATACCTTACTATATTTTATAATGATTTCCCAAAAGTTTTGTTACTTTTCTAATAAAAGTTGTTTTTCCCATTAGCGGCCTCCCCATCTACCCCACGTTTTCGTTCGTTGATTACCCTACTACCACACGGACGGACTTTTTCGCGAATAATTTTACGCTTTTTCCGTGAAAAGTGATAAGCATTTCCTCTCTTGTGATGTGTGTCCCTGCCCTCAATCCCGACTCCAATTTTATCTGGCTTACTTCCCGAGGAAACGGAGCCGGCAGAGACTTAGCACGCAGGTTGTGTAGACACAAGAATGAATAATTAATTAGGAAAGCAATTTCTTTCAGATATGCTATATGCCCACTGATTCTCTCCGTTTCCCCTTTTGTGTCCCTGTTCCGCCAGTCTGCTCATCTCGTGAATTTTTTTCCCCTGGCTTTTCCCTTTTCCTCTGACTGATTCCATCCGCATCGCGGTAGCGTTATCGGTTCGTCGTCGTCGTCGTCGTCGTCCTCGGTGAACACAGTTCCATTATTACTTTATTTGAATGGTTCCCCCGAGTAGGAGTTTACCCACTACCAATCAGTCTATCACATGCAGTCCACTGCGGTCACCGAGTCGACGATGACATGATGGACAGAAAGAATGACAAAAGGGACGACAAGAGAGAGAGAGAGAGAGAGAGAGAGAGAAAAAAAAGCTGCTTTGACTTTTTGTTGTGGTCACTTTTCAACTTTGACGCGAGATACAGAGCAAGAGAGAGAGAGAGAGAGAGAGAGATACCTTAGTATTTCAAGTTGAAGTTAGGAAGAGGAATATAAATATAGTGGCTGTGATGGTGGTGGTGGTGGACGGTGGACGGACGGTGGTGGTTATGCGAGTTGTTGGAGAGTTGTCGCTTTTGCTGTTATCATTGCTGTGTGACCATAGGCGGGTTGTTTTTACACAGTAAGTGATTACCCAGTTTGACAGACAGCGAGGACAAGTGTGCTCCCTTGTTAGCGGCTTACGGAGGACAGGAAAAAGGCAAAAAGTCATCGTCTGTGTCAACTCTCCTGAATTAACTAAACGTTACCTCTTTGTTCTCCTTTTGATCTCATGTGCCAATTATAAACGTAATAAGGATAATTGAGCTACTGTGTGCATGCATGCACAACGATGATCGTGAATTCTTGATAACAATGTCGAGTTTGCCCTCACTCAACTCCACTTACTGGCATGGTGAATGCGTGAAATTATGCATGTACACATGCATACTAAACACACACCAAAACATTTTGAAGAAATAAAAAAAAATGTTTTTTTTTCACGTTGTACTTTGCTGCTGCCGATGTTCTTAAATAAATATACAACTGCTCTGCTCTAATTTTCCGCTTTAATATCCCATTTTTTAATATTTAAAACAGTAATTTTATTAAAAGAAAAGGTTTCCATTCAAAATTATCATCAGCATTTTCAGGGCTGGGAAAAACAGACAGTTATTACAGGTAATTTATGCAGAAGGCCTGTAACTTCATCTAGTAAAATATATATCCGCCTGTCAACATATCTTTTGTGAATGGTGGATGGCCATGCACGCAATTCCTATATTTCTTCTTGTATAGGTTTTTCGTTTTGGTAGCTGCGAGGGCGAATAGAACAGAAAATCGGAGCATCTGTCGTCGATCCGCTCTAAACGGAGTGGAGACGGAGGAGGCAGCAAGAGAGAGCGCTAGTAATTTTATAAATAATATCGTTTTACAATTCCCCTTAAAATGACTAAGCATTGGTCCACTTGAAAAATGGGAAGTACACGTATGTTGTCTCATCCTCCGTGTCAATTTTTTCTCGGCTTACCTCCGTCTCGGCTATTAAGGTAAAGAGGAAAACGCAAAAATGGGTAAAACAAAAAACAAAACAAAGAACGAAATTGTTTTACGTCAGTCTACTACTACTACTACTACAACTTCTTGATCTCGTGCTAGTCATACTTTCAAATCGGCATGAGGAACAACAAGTCGATAAAATTTGACAACAGAAGCAGCTTATTTTTCGGGTAATTAATTCCTACAAAGTTAGATTAGAGGAGAGGGAGAGCTCTCCGGCGGCCGCAATGTTCTCAGTAAAAAAAATGAATCATGCAATAGTCCCCGATTTGTTAACATTAGCCGTCATCCCGGGAGTACCTCTATCCAAGTCAATAATACAAACTGGATGATGATGATGATGATGGAGGTGTGTTATATATCTCCCACGAATATTTTCACGATTTCATCATATCACTTATTGCGAGAGTGTTAAGGTAGAATTTTTTGCGGTGTGAATAGCCATCCACATAATCAGCACGCTGCTGCTGCTCGATCGCTGCTGATATGAATAGAACCCAGTTTTCTCGGAAGAATATATACCCAACCTGAAGCGTAATGTATACTCATCCTACTCGTGTGTATGAGATGAGCGAAAGAGGAACAATAAGTGTTTACAAAGGTCTTTTTTGGAATTCGTAGCAAGCCCATTGTATGATCCTCGTCTACGATGACACTCGACTGGTGATGAATAGCCGAAAAAACTGAAATATGATCGTAGCCTGGTTTACTTCTAACTAAAAAACTGGTATATCTGCTGGATGGGATAAATGCCTTTGTGCACAAGCCGCTCTGCTCTGCTGCTATTCCACTGGTCTCTTCAAAATGCAAATAATTTCCTTGGCATCCGCATCCTTTCAGATGTCATTTATTATATGAAATCCCAGAGCAAAAAGACTTGATCAGCAAAACCAACGAAGGCAAAGTAAGCAGAGCAGAGACGAGCAGAGCAGATCAGAGAGTGGAATTCAAAGCTACCAGTTGCTACCTGCATTTCACACACAGAGCCCAACAACAAAATGCTGCTGGTGGTGATGATAGCTGTGATGACTGCTCATGATAAATAGACGTGTAGAGAGAGAGAGAGAGAGAGAGAAAAAGGATGAGCAGAGATAATAAAGGGACCAGGTGAAATTTCAATAATGGTTGGGCACTTACACACTTTTGCTCCAAGCGAATTGAAATGGGAAGAAAAGTAAACCAAAATCTTCTCCTCGTCCTCATGAATCGAGGAGGTAACTTAATACGGAGGATATTTTTTGAGCTTGGGAGTGTTAGCACAAGAAATTATCACAATGCACAATGTGAAGAAGACAAGGATCTTGAGGAACTACGAGCTAAATTCATAATCATTCATAATATACGGAGGAGGGATGGAAAATTACGTGAATAGGAATAAAAACCGTTTTCCACCTCTGCATCATGATGATCCTGTGAAAACTTTAATTTTGAATCCGACCAAATTTTGTAAATGAATCAATAAACCTACTTTTGTGCGTGTATGAAAGCCCAATAATCCCACAAGTGTATCTGCTTTTGATGTTTGTAACTTTCAATACAATTTATCGTATTTTTAAACATCATTTTTGTATTCTTAACTCCTGCAGCAGCGTTCGTTCGTTCGTCATGATGATAATCAAGAAACAATTGAGTTCACAGAAAAATGTTACCATAAGTCTAAACAGGAGGAGGACCGTGCTATTCAACCCTGTCTTGTCCATGCTCTACGGTACGGTATTTCTGTTTGGGGAAACAAGAGAAACTTGGAAAAGCAAATGGAAATGACAATTAGATTAATGTAAAAGCTCGAGCTTCTCCGAAATATATTACACAATGTCAACTAAGCAGGTTACGCTCGTAGTTTATTAATATTTAGAACGAAATTCAATAAAAACTTAAGTATATTCTCGTCATGCAAAAGCAATGTTTTGCGGACAAACTTAAGTTTCCTGCTTTTTGGAAAATGAAGCCATGAAAATTTAACTCGGGCTTCTATCTGGATGACGATGATGATGACGCATTTGAATGTACAATTTACAAAACTCGTACAGCACATGTACAGCTTGTACTAAGGGGATGTAAACGTGAATTTTAAATTTGGAGGTGGTCTAAGGAATATATAGATAACGCTAACTAGGGTGTGTGGTCTCCAGTCCTCGTCGCGGTAGGTATTAATAGATGAAATATGATTAAGTAGCTAATAAAATTTGCAAAAATGAGTCCGACATTGTGTACGCACTACGCAACCGGGAGTTTACGGTGGACGTGGACATCAATATCATTACCGCCAATATAATCCGCCATTCCATGATTATTTCATAGTGATGATGTCTCATCAAAACCTAGTTCATCATCTATGTGCCATACAAACTGTAATTTTCCCATTTAGCAGTTTGACAATTCAATTTAATCACCAATACATTATGCATGAAAAGAAATATCAAGTGGGACTGCCACTGATTAAATTTCCGTTAAAACTGTAAAGGAGGAAGAAGAAGCCTTGATGAAATTTACATAAGACTTGTAGTTCACCGCTCTGCGGAAAATGTCAATTATTTTTGGACTGTTCTTTATGCGTAATTTTGCAGCCTTGGCCGGTAACTAGGTATAATCAGTGCACAAATTGAACTTCCTTTGCGGTCCTGTTGTTTGTACCTACATGATATTATCCATTTACTCCTTTTCCTCCAACCAAAAAAAAAAGTTTGCATGAGTACATTGAAACTGGTAAGAGTATTTTTTCAGCATGTTTTGCGTACACAAACAAAAAACACATCGTCGTCGTCTAGGTATGGTTCTTTTTATGCGTAACACGCTAGGGCAGATGAGTTACCTACGTGTAGTACCTTAAAACCCAATGCAACCCTACCTTACATTTCAACCATATCATAACCTGTTTAACTCATTTAAGTGCATTCATTTCATTCACTTTATCCCATTCAATAATAATTCGTGCAACCCCCCAGAAAAATCTCAGCAGTAACCCCTTCTTCACTCGTCAACTTGTGTGTTTAAACCATCTTAATTATAATAATAATAATCCTGCGAGTAGGAAAAAAAATATATCCATTCCTCATGATTCCAGAACACGTGAAAGCTTGCCACAATGCATGTTTCATTTTCACCCTTTTCTCTCCTCCTCGCTGCTTTACAACAATGCGGCTCTGTTGTTGGGCTAAAACACCAATTACAAAATGGGTTGAAATGGTGATTACCTCTGGACGACGAGAGGATGATGATGATGATGATGATGATGAGAGCGCAGGAAACTTCATGTCAAAAGTTTTGCTTTTCTAAACTAGAAAAGGAAGTACCAAATTATCAACTCCTGCGAAAATTCTACCTTTTCACAGATAACACACCATATTATGAACTGACTAGACAAATTACTGTACAATTTTTTTTCTACCACCTACATTCACTTATTACACTAGTCTACATGCTAACTAAGAATATGGTTACGTTAACAGTAGCCAAAGCCACTTTATCCAAAATTTTATACCGTTTTCCCAAAAAAAAACTGACTTGTCTACTTTTGCTGTACTGATTACATAAGTGTATATGTATTTTTGGTGGTTTTTTCTCTGTAGTCTACCAACAACCAACAGCACTCTAACTAAAGCTTGCTCATTGTCACGCTATGCATTCACACAGTTGGTGTGGTTGTGAACGAGAGGCATAATATCTAGGTAGTTTCTCGCAATATGTAATAGGCAAGTTTGGAAACTATCCTTGCTCGTCGTTGTCAATGCTAATAGAATTTAATGAGTTTAGTTCAAGCCGAGAGAGAGAGACTTTGGTCAAAATTCTCAGTTTTTTTGTTGTCTTGTTTTGTTCAAAGAAAATTTGGATGCCAGCATAGCACGTCATACACATTGTGTGTGCTGTCGCGTCCTTTTCGGCTCTTCTGCTGACGTATAATGTCATGTATTATTGCTTACCGCAAAGTTACCTTTGTACACATGCAATATCTTCAAAAAAAAGTATCCCATCCATACACTATATACTATATTATATATGTACCCGTATATCAGATCACGCATTCTCAATCCCTTCTTGCAACATTAGCCTTTTTGCATGCACTCCTTCCCCAGTATATTATTCCAGTAGCGAAAATCCCCCAAAAAATTATTTCTTGTAAAAACCTGAAATTATTCCGGTTTCATGTCTACTGGGGGGACACACTGGTGATGCAAGTAACAAGAAGGGTTGAGAATATCACACGATGAATTTTTTTTAGCTGACAGTGATCCAGTCATGTGTGCTCGGTAATTGTCAGAAGGAAGTGAGTGACATGACATACACGAACGAAAGAAACTTTTTTGGTTATCCAGCTTGCCTGGAAAAAAAATTATCTTGGTCACACTGTCCTCCTCTCTCACTCTCCTCTCTACCTATACACCACAATCATACAATCCCTTGTTTTTGCACAATACCACTCTGAAGGCATAGTATTAATCTGGAAAAGTCATGAAATGCCATGCCATACAAATCAAAATTATATTTTAATACTTATCCATCCGATAAAAACCGGAATCGATCCCGAATCCTAGAGGAAAACCTTCTTGTGCAGCAAGTGCAAAGCCGAGACCGAGACTGGGGCAATGCGAGAGCATTCAAGGAACCCCTTGATTTCCTCGTTAAACCCCGTTTTTGATCGATTAACTTGACCGTTTTTCAAAGAAATAATATAGTATTTTCCCAAACGGAATAATGCAATCACCGGAAACGACTTTTTGTTTAAATTAAAGGGTACTCCCAAAAGTACACCGTTTGAGATTTATTCCCATAATGTGGAGCTCTAATGTACCCATCAAACAATAAATTCGTATGTAATCATATAATCATTCCATTTCGTCGAATAAGAATTTCAAGTTGAACGGATTAGCTGATTTGAAAAATCCTTATTATGAGGGAAATCACGAAACCATGAAATATGCATGAGCACCACAATTTGCTCTCAACTCTGCCCATCTTGTTACTGTAAATGGGTAATAAGCATGTTCGTGTGTTTAATCCGAGCATTGTCATCATCATTTCTATATATTTTGTGGAAGTTTCATTTCCTTTATGACCCTTTCTCACAAATACACACATATTGCCCCGTTCGACGTTAATATTTTTTTTCCAAAAAAGACAAACAAACAAACTTAAGTTGTGAAGGGATAAATAAAAAATGAATTTTGTTCATAGTAGTCCCTCAAAAAAAACACAAAAAAATATTCTCAGACAAGTTTGCATTTCCCTTGCGTGACACTCCACCAACGCAACGGTGGTCATTAGTCATAGTACAAGATTAGCTGTCAAGTTGAGCATAATCATAGGCTGGGAAGATAGGTAAAACGCTAATTGTAATCGGATAACTAGTGACATATTAGGAGGAACGTAGACAAGGACTATATAACATTTTGTGAGGACCCTCCTCCCAATTGTAGCACGCAGACGACAAATTTTCTCATCAAAAGGATGGGCCAAATATATTCTTTTGGCCAAATGTCAACCAGACTATTTTTTTCTTTGACACCATGGCTTTCGCACAAGGAGAAGGGAAGTGGAAAATTATGGAAGACAAACTGAAAAAAAGTAAGCCCGTTTCCCTATCCTCTTACTTCGTGTGTGTGTGTGTGTGCAAACACCTATAATCACAGTCTGTGAAGGTTTTGCATGTGTGTGGTTTTCTGTCATCTGTCTGTGAGACGAGAGAGGACAAGATATATAGGGTAAAAGATTGTGTGCAAAGGGGCCATTAACTGACAGTGTCATGAAATGGTTCAAGATCACAGATGTAAACCCACCCAGACAATTAACAACATGATAAGATAAACGAGGGAAATGGTAAAGTAAAGCTAGGCTTGCAAGATTTGAAAATGAAGGAGGAAGCTTCCAGCCAGCATCAGTAGTAGTGCGTATAGTTTGCGTTAAACGGGGTTATGTAACGTACGCCACCACCACCATAGCGTACACAGTTTTTGGGCTGTTGTGTTTTTGTCGGTAGTGTTTGCGTCAATTCGGTATGGGCTCATCCTCCTCCTAGCTCACACAATCAGAGAAAGACACCGAGAGCGACACAGCTCACACGCACAAACCCAAACCGAGCGACATTATAATAATGATTGCGGATGTGGTCCCTTAAGGGTAAAGGTAAAATATTTAGTTAAATCCGTTAAACGAACCGTGTGGCCACCCTTTTTCCACTACGGAATCACAGTGGTCATCATCCTCATCATCATCATCATCATCATCACGATGATTGCATCAGTTGGCAACGGCAAACAAGTGAGGAATGTATCGATCTCAAATGGATAAACAGGGTATTGTTGTGAGAAAACACAAGGGAGGAGGATGACAAGGAAAATATGAAAACAATAGGTATTGTCCAATGTCAATTCAATTATGCACTTACCATCATCATCATCCTGTTTACGAAAAGACAATCCACAACTTCCAGCAATGATTTTGGTTGACAACGAGAACAACTTGTGTACCTCGTCATCATCATCAGCCCAAGCACTCCAGAGGAAAAACGGATCTCACCATTTTTCGAGTATCATTTTCACTCACAAGAGTAATAGCGTCGGTAATCGGATTGTCATTTAAAAGTGGGGCTAAAGCAGGAGCCTTGTTATTCAACTAACAAGGACCCGCGTTCCGTTTTCCTTCTCTGACCTAAAACTCATCATCATCATCATCATTGGTATATTGTGTGTGTGTGGATTGAGGGAAGACAAAAATGACCATGATTACCAACTCGTGCAACTCTTCCGTAATAATGCAATATAGTGGATGAATTCAGGGAATTTTGGTAAAAGCTCATGTCTCCCTGTCTCATGCCTGCCTCAGAGAGAGAGAGAGAGAGTAGAGAATGAAAAAGCGTTTACACTTAATATTGTATTTGCCCGTATCATCATCAATACGTCGTCATCCCGTATCGTGAGTGACCAAGCCAGGTGGTCCGACAAAAATGTCAGGATTTGTTTGAGCGAAAACGAAGTGAGATGAGCGAGCGAGCATGTGGTGCGATTACACTTTTTGATGGTGGAGGTGGTCATGCTTCCTTGAGTCCATTTTCTACGAGCAAAAATTAAGGGGGGAATTTTTAGTACGATGGACTGAAGTTTAAGGTGCCCTGCGAATGGTATGGGTCATTCATGAGCGTGGAAAAAAAAATTTACGTTCACCTTTTTTTGCTGGACATGCCATTATTATTATTCCTCTTTTGTTCACCGGAGGAACTCAATCATTTGGAAATAAATAATGCAAAAGTATATACTCACTAGAGAGGAGGAGGAAAAAGGATCACTGTCGAGGTTGCATAAAGCATTATTGAGACTGCGAGCAAGACTTATTGCGCACGGTAGCAGAAAGCAGAGAAAAAAATACTATAGACCACTGTCCACTCTCAGTCAGTCAGTCAGTCTCACCCCAAGCGTGTTGCCGTAATAAAAGATTTCCTTGATTTATTATGCCAAAGCATGCATACCATGACAAACTGATAATTCATGGATTTGAAAATTTATGTAGTTTTATAAACTTATAGTAGTATAACGATTCATAGCACGGCTCTTATGTAGATCATGGCAATTACGAAGGGTTAGTTTTTTTCTTCCTGAAATGAGATTACCTACACTACTTGAATTAAATGTGTGTAATGTCTGCAAAGCAACCGGCTCTCCGTTCCCCGTTCGCTTTTGGTGGTTCTCAAATTAGAGTAAAATATGCAGGGAATGTGTATACTCAAGGGGTAACAGCCTACTTATTACTCCACTGGATTCAGAGTTGATAGGTGCCACTTTTCTGGTTGTAAAGTCATTTAGAATCTTTGCCTAAATAAATATTTGTCTTATAAACAAGATTGATACTGCCCCAGATGAAAATTAGGAGTTAATTCCTTTCCCTCATGTGAGATGTCCAGAATGCAAACGATCCTAAATTGCTATCCCAGCGCAGCGTGTTTTGTACACCCCATCCCATTCCGAGGCGGAGAAGAGAAAACCCTGACAAAAAGTGAAACAGGAACTGTATGATTGTATCAACCTGATTCAATAATAATTTCTACCCTTTTGGCTATAAATTGACTAGTCATTAATCATTGCTTAAAGGTAGGTCCAATTCAACCTCCTCAATACTTTGGAGAGATTCCTCCTAGACGATATTATACCTATATAGTTTAAGCCCACTGCTGCACACACACACACTTGGTCTCCGTCCGTCTCACAGATCAAATAATGGATGAATGGATGAAGAATATTTGTATTCAGAAATGTTTCCCACTAATACAATCTTCGTCATCTCATCTCTCATAATCATTATTATAAAAAATTACAGCAGAAGCCACCAAGCAAGTTAGCCCAGAGATGATGATGAACGTCTCCTACCTGATATTTTCCTTTTTGGATGTTCATCTTTTTTTCCCCCGTTCCCCTCATTGAAATGATAACGTTGATGAAGATAATTATCAACCTGATCTCATCATGGCACTCATCTTCTTCCTTTGAGTAAATAAAAAGTGTTTGGAAATCACTATAACCAACAGCAAGAAACAGCAGCACATCCAACAATTTTTTTTTGGTGTTGGACTAACATTAAAAGCGTTTCATGTTAAATATGTTTTTTTCTCTCCTCTTTTCCACATTACACACTCCTTTTGCATAAGTATAGAGTAGTGGAAAATTTTTCATATGTAATCATCGTCACTCTCTCCTCCTGCTCAGCCTGGAATTTTACCCTTTTTTTCAGCTCTCCGAAGGAAGGGAAATATTTACCACCCAACTAAACCAACTTGTCTTGGTGTTCACCCTGTTCAATGAGATTTTCTCACTTGGAGGCAGCCAAGAAATAAGAAGAAAAGAAAAAGAATAAGAAAAAAATTCATCGTGTGTGTGTGGATTTGAATTGGGGATCCTAAAAACTGCTGCTGCTGATCCTACATATCATAATAAAAACCTCCGGCTGTCCAGCCTAGTTTCGTTAAAGAAGTAATGAGTGGTACGTGAGAGGTATACAGAGAGAGAGTAATGTTTAATAATCAAAAACCTTGTTGGATGAAACAATAACTTTACAAAATATATAAAAATCAACTTCTACATCAGCCCAGCTACCAAATAGGTATACAGGTGGTAATCTACACCATATCATCCCAGTCAGGTAGCTAGCTCTCTGTAGAGCTAGTAGTCAAGTCAAGCCATAATTTAGTATTTTCCGGACTAAGAAGACATTTCATCGGACAATCCTTGTCGATAAATATATACATAAAATGCTCTAACAAGCTAATGCATCCCGTGTTTGTATTTCAAGTTAAATTACATTCACAAAATCCACATAGTTATATCCACATACTTATTTATTGCTACAAAATGCGTGGGCAAAGGTACAAAGGGAACGCTAACTAAGGAAAAAGGGCCTCCCTTGAATGAGTGACGACGAGGAGGAGAGGATCTCCGATTATGAAAACTGCTAAACGGTTTTACGCACAGGGCACTTGGGTAATAACCCCTTTTGGTAATAATAACGACGGAGGAAAACTGCTCCTGGTGGTAAACTATTTTTAGGAGTGTTGTTACTGTTACACAAAATAAATACATGCACCAACTAGTTATATGAATCATCATTGCAGAGTCAGTGTGTGTGTGCGTTGGGACTACATATAGTGAAAATTACCTGGTGTACCACTTTTTCAGGAGAGAAGAAAAAAAGAATTCTTCATTCCTACATTTCTCGCCCATTAAAGTACGTGTCTTATTTCTGGCCGTATAGTTAGATTAGAGTTAGAAGAAGGATAGGTTAAAAGGATTGCTTTAAACTTGAACTAACTCGTTGAGAAAAGCTAACAAAATAAGTATTAATCCATCAAGAAAAACACACATTGAGACAAAAAGACGAGTTTCAAATTGAGAAAGGTTGTTGGGGGCAAGGTGCATGAGCATGCGTTTTTCTCTCTCTCTCTCTCTCTCTCTCTCTCTCTCTCTCTCTCTTCCTCAGTCCACCTATATCGTTAGTTAGCAGATGATGAGCTTCTTTAAACCTTCGTCTTCGTCCTCCTCTCTTCTTCATCCTTCATCTTTCGTTAAGTATGTACATGTATGTGTTGGGCTCCCCCAGCTAGTTCTAGCACGGATATTTCAGGTGAAGAGGTGTGCCCATGAAAATCAACACCTATAATCATCTAGTCTTGAATTAAGAACTGTAATCAAGTTGATTTTTATGCCTCCATATGGCCCTACTATTTTTTCACGGACTGTGTCAGGACTCCACACATACACTCACCTCACCCGAGTCAGTTTAACTCACCATCATAATCATCTCAGGAGACACACACACACACACACACACACTGAGGGGAAGAGAAAAAAAGGTTCTGAGAGTGGAAGCGTGGATATATATATATCCCGAGGATAACAAGATGGATACATTACAACTCCCCCCAAAAAAATTGTTATTAGGTAAAAAAAAAGACCCTGTGAGATGAATATTTATTTTCTTTTCCACAAAAAGTGTAAGAATTTTTAAGGAGAAGAGTCTGCAAAACAGCGTGATGTAATGAAAATGGGGGTTTCTTATATTCAGTCGTCTCATACCACACGGGTGAATTCAATCCTATTTTGACAGCAAGAGTAACACATCAGCAAAAGCAGCAGCAGAAAACCATGTCCAGTGTTTCCCCATCCATCCACATACTCTCACCTGGAGAGAGGAGAGAGGAAGTGAATCCCATAAGAATATAACTTTAAGTAAGCAATTATCAGTAATGTACACAAATAATAAGAAAAACACCAACAAGGACTCATAATCATTCTTTTTAGTTTTTTTTCTGAAAAAAAAATTGGGTTAACAAGAAAGATGATAGAAAATACAAGAGTTTGCTGGATAATCGGAACTTTGCTTAAGTTCATTTCATACTAGCTTTTTCATGTCCGCGTCCGTACGCACATAGTTATTTGAACTTTCGAGAGAGAGAGAGAGAGAGTATAGGCAAAAAAGGTAAGTTTGAAGGACCACCGGGATGGCCCATGCCTCAGACATAAAAAACTAACAATAGGAGGAGTCGTCAGACAGCTCCAGTATATTTTCAACCTTTTAACAACTCACATCTTTCTCCAATGACTTTATAAAATTAGAACTTTATTATATTGCCAGCAGGGAAGAAACAACAACATATCATAATAAAAATGACGAAGAAAAGATGATACCTAACCTATAGTAGACATTCAACTTAACTACGCGTTATACACAGTTCCGTAGTAAGTAATCCCATCAACCCAATATGATGATATGTGTACGAAAAATACGGCAGCAGAAGAAAAAGGATCCTCCTGAAACATTATTATGTTCATCATTCATGGCTGAAGAAGACAAAAAAAGTTCCGTTCCGTACAGTTTCGAATGGGTAAATGAGCTTTGAGCTAGAGCTGCTTTCTGCTCAGTTAGTTTATTTTCTACTCACCTGCATCAACTCTCTGTCTTTTCTACATGCTCTTCATTTGTTTTTCCTCTTTTTTTTTCTCGTCATACATCCCTAAGTTGGTGTTGTATTATGGAGATGCTGCTGCTGAATGGCTGATTTTGGTTACCTTTCCATTTAGTAAAATAAGCTGTTTAGTGTGATGATATGATGATGTTGTGGACTCTGCATTATTTTCCCCTGCTTCGTTCTCCGTGTGCTATTATTTATGAAGTATGAGTCCGAAGGAAAGAGAGAGATGTGTACAGTTTGCCACCGGTTTAACATGCATAGCTAGAGAGCTTATTATAAATGTCGAGGATGTGACTAAAGGTATATATCTTATTTTTAAAAGTGCCTACCTGAAATTTGCTCATTCTCCCGTCACCGCACCACCACCACCACCGTAATAGTAATCATGATGATGATATGATGATGATGGTAAAGCGAGCAGTAGTAGTAGTAGTGGGATTGTTACGGCGGGGATGCCACTTTCGTCCATGATCATCATTAGAATATGAGTAGTGAGTAGTAGTAGTAGTAGCAGAGGAGCGGCAGCCGCGGTTTGCTTCTTTTTGGTAGCCGAGAGAGAACAATGTGTGTAGAGAAGCGCTGGATATCGTCACCATCTTCTTGCTTACTACTTTACAAGGTCTCATTACTCACATACATAAATATTATGAGTAATAAATAACCATAGTGTGTTTCACAATCGTCTCCTCATAGCATAGCCGTACAAAGTACAAATGCTTTTTAGCGTTATTATAACAACCATCGTATTATATAAGTTGATATTACTTATGGGATATGATGGGGTTGATTATGATGATGATGATGATGGTTTCAACAAGACGACGGGGTAATAAAGATAGGAGAAAAGAGTGCAAAAACTCACGTCTCCTTCCTTCACTCACTCCGCTGCTGCTGCTGCTGCTGCTGCTGCACTTAAGCTAACACATCCCCTTTTCCTCTGCACTACCAACAACAGCACTATATGTTAATGTACTTTTCGAGTTGATTGCAGGACTATTGAGATGAACACTAATGCTCATCATCTGACAAGGAAGCCCATAGCATTAAATCATCTCCGTATTTTTATATATCCAACAGACAACAACAACATTCTATAAATCGCATATTAACCAACCACAACCGTAAGAAAAAGAAGAATTACATTACATACTTTGTTTGTACCTATTCCAGGTGAATAAACCCATGTAGTACATGATTTTTGCTGGCTCATTGAGTCCATTACTCTTCTCACTGGGCTGCATCCATCCCACATATAAATACTTATATATACATAATTTTAAACAGGAATTGAATGAAGAACAAAAAAAATCAACATTTCAGCTCAGTCGGAGAATTTGAATTTGATGTGAAGCTACTGTGCTGCTGCTGCTACTAACTGCGAGCTAGGCTCATCATCATCAACATCATTGAGAATTTTTTTTGCAAATTTTTCAACAACCTAATTCATATTCATATACGAGGATCACACACACACACACACACACACAACGTATATCTCGAGAGAGAGAGAGAGAAAAATTATATATTTACTGGCATTGATTACCCTCGGCTGATACAATTTATCCACAAGAAATGGACGCTAATGGGAGCACCCACCACTACAAACACAAATGTTATAGCAGGGAAATTCCTCTTCTCCTCTTGTGCATTTTCCACGCTTTTAAGTTTCCCTAATAAAGTCCTTTTCAAACCTTTTATTATCCCCAATTATTGTAAGGAGCGATTTGGAATGGTAGCCAAAAACGTATGTTTTGGTTGATGTTATGAGTTTTTTAGTTTATCAAGCTTGCAAATAATGTAAAAGAGAGAAAAAAATGGTCGACAGATGCAGAAACATATTTTTTCCCCTTTTGTCTTGCATAATATTATATGAACATGATGTGAACATTTCATCAAAGGAGCATAATGGACGGCTAGGTTAATGATGATGAGTGCTCGGGAAGGAGCACGGAGTTGGGCAAGAAAGAACCACCAGAAATGAAAAAAAAACCACACACAGAGAAAAAGACGCCGGGGACGAGGGTAATAATAGGAATATGCGAAATTGCGAACAAAAGGGAACCATTTTTACCTCCACCACCACGTATTATGATGATGGCGTACGATATGCATTGCATTCATCACGGGTGTCACTACACACCGTCCAAATTTGTGGCTTCACTTTTTTGATATTATCCTTCATCTTTTACGAACGAAAGGATTGTCGGACCGCATTTCACCGTGTGGTGGTGGTGCATGACTCCTCTGCGAGCAGAGAGTTTTTTTCTTAACTAGATCTCCATGTGCAGTGCATTAAAAAAATATATATATATATAATATCATGCAGTTGACTTCTTGTGTATTGTGTTGTAGTTGATGGGTATAAATATATGTACAAGTTGTACGTGAAATTATTCCTCTTTTCTGGTTTTCTCCGTGTGTTGTTAAAAAGCCACCCTATTAACCACATCACCCTTCATTTATTCACTGTAATTAAGCAAGTCGACAGAACAAGAATGCAAAAGGCACTACACATTTGTTAGCATCATCGCTGCCTGGTCGAGTGAGTGAGAGATGTTGCACATCATCATCAACAGCACCACCACCACCACCACCACGAACCTTTCACAGTGCTCCTCTCTGAGTTCCCTTTCCCTCTCACTGTCTCACAGGTGGAGGATTATATCGTTTCTTGCAAATTTTCAGCGCTGGGTTATGGCCTACACGAGACTACTTTGCGGATGCTAATGTGACTGTGATGATGAGATGCTGTAATAAAATATATGCTAGCCGGATTTTTATACAATTTTTATCCCTTTATAGACGGGTAAGTAGATGTAGTCTGGCTACTTAAACACTTTCTGGTATGAAATGAAGAGGAGTCAGGGTTGTATACAACATGGGCAGGTTGTTTGTCTCTCGTAACACGTTAGATAATAATGAGGCTGGGGCTAGTTACGAAAAATGCTGAGTTGATGTTGACATTGATGTGTAACTATTTTGAGTAATTCGATAGCATTATTAGCTGACCATTTTTTTTTATATTCTGGGAATAGGAACAAGTTATTTTTTCAGAGGGGTAGTAATGGGTAGATACAAAACGGGATGCCATTTTGCTTCGTACCATAATTACAAAATGGAGGATTATCAGGTATTTTGGTGGCCACGCATCGAGTGGTTCGGATAAATTGGAAAATTGCAGTGCACTAGGGTCTAGTAGTAGTAGAGTAAGGAGCCTAGCTAAATTTCTTTGTACTGACAAGAGGAATTAAGTAAGTGGCATTGCGAACTTTAACCTTGTAGTGTTACTCCAGCCCAGAATTGTTTTGTTGTGTGTGACAGGATGATGATAACGAGTAATCAGGATTGTTGCCTGCCTAGCTCAACGGGATCTTCTGTGTTCAGAGAGAGAGAGAGAGAGCAGAGTCAGAGGAGCAGCAGACAAAGGTTAAAGTGTTTTCTACACAATGCAGAAAAACAAATATAGTTTTCTTTGCGGCTCTTCTACTTCCGTAACCCAATGACGACCCTTTTTAAACAAAAGTAAATGCTTAATAGGGGAAAAAGGTCTACTGTCGCCGGCTGACTTCCAGACAGACGTGTGTGCGTAACCATGACGGTGGTTAAGTTGTATCATTCCCCCAGAAAAGGAATCTTGGTGGAGGTCCTCATCCGGTCCTTTTTACTTTGCATGCACTCTCGTCAGTAATCCCAGATCTAAAATCCCGTGCTACGAGCTTCAATTAACAAAGGATTTCATCAATAAATATTATTAGTCTAACATAAGGATAACCATTGTCATCAAATTAGTAGTAAAAATTGAGACACAATCTTTGGGAGAACCGAGATAGAGCAAGACGTTAATAATAATGTCGTTGTAGATGTAATTGAACTTTTAGTCGAGATAAGGACATCTGCCCTCTCACCTAAACCCGTCGACCGAACCCATCGGGAATTCAGTTGGGAATTGGAAACATACATATACCACAGGCAGACTGCACATGATTGTCATGATTTCCGGGCTCCCATTTAGGCTACGCATGTTCATTGAAATGCATCCGCACTTTTGGAGTAGGGAAAATACGGATTTTACTCCTCAAACCTCGTAATATACTACTTACTTCCCAAAAGTCACTATATGCCCTCAACACGCTGCTCATCTACATTACTAGGGGGAAAAAATTTCCCCAGAAAATATCTCCCAGGCTAAAAACTCCCTTCAAAAACTTTTTGGCATTTCAGAACAAGCAAGCACACAGTGCATCATATAATTGTAACTTTTCCCTGTCTCCTTGTCTTCCCTCTCGGGTGAACTACAAGAATAATGAACTTTAAAAAGTTCGGAAGGGGAAGAGGAGCCGAAATCATCATATATCTTGTAAGAAAAACCTTTCCCTGATGTCATCATGAGCGATGTGATCGAGTTGTATCTCCGAGTAATCTGCATTCCTCAGAAATAAAGTAACATTGAATGGCTGCTATACGACGACGCTGTACAAAAAGAAAAAAACCACATATTATTATACAACATCAACATGCAGTTTCACATGTTTTCCTATACGCTCCACGAACCAATAGTATTTTCCAACTTGTAAAACGAAGAAAGAAGAAGAAAAAAATACTACTCTCTCTCTCTCTCTCTCTGCTGAGCTATGCTACGAACGCAGAAACTTTTAAAAAGAAATTATACTTCCTTCGTCGTTCCTGACTCTTTTTCAACGAAAACCATCAAATCATCATCATCATCATCATCATCATCATCATTATGAGTTTTTATATGGTGGATGGATGCCACACACAGCCCACACGGTATTACACACTGACAGAGAGTGACTAGTGACTAACCAGGGGAAAAGCGTGAACCTTCAAAGGAGCACGTAACTTTACAACATAATGTAATGCCATACTAATGAAATATGTGCTAGCTGTAATGATAATAACCCGGAGATGCATAGTTTTTACACTACACAGATACACGTAACGTACGTACATCTTTTTGCCGGGACGTGTTCCCTGTGAAATACCTTGCTTGGATGCATGACTGCCAAACAAATATTTCGGCGTATATAACAATATTGAAACCGCATCCAAGCCATCCGCCCTCAAAAGCCACACATCTCCACTCAATTCAAATCACCATCAGGATATCTGAAGAAGAAGAAAAGTCGCTCAGGAAAGTATATGGCAAACAAAAAGGAGAAGAGAGAGAAAAAAACAGTTTGCCTGCAAAAAAAAAACGAAACAAGAGAGTGAAAACTAGACAAAGTTGCACTAAATGTACCTCTGCATGTCAAATTTTGGTATATAGCCTAATCATCATCTTCATCCTGCGAAAAATGATCACCACGATCGACCTGTAATATTTATAATCTAGGCTGATCCCCTCGTCAGTTTTGACTGAGGTACATGAGTTTTTTTTCTACGTTTTTAATACATTTTTATAGATATCACATCAAATTTCACATTTTTCCCATTTTTTTTCTTCGTTTCAATTCCCACGTCCGCGTCCGTGATCAAAGTTGGTGGACTAATATTTTCAGCGATTTTCGAGGTTTGGCCTGAATTTCAATACATCCAAATATTGGGTGACTCCGTACCTTCTCTTAACATGTTTTAAGTGGAACTCATTCATAATAACACACTATAAATCGTAAATTGCAAATCGGGATTTTTTTTTACAATGTCGCTAATAATTGCTTGCCAAATACATAAATACTGGACGGGACACGTCAAGGGTTTCACTTCCCACACGATTAGTACAAAAGTTAACTAACGATTAGTTACTAATTTTGAAATAAGTAAGCCTACTATAATATTAGGTATGACTTTTGTCCACTTGTGTCCACGTTACAGGTCAAACTTGAAGTTTCACCAAGGTTTTGAAAATGAAAAGCATTTTTTGGTGTTGCAAGTCACTTTTTATATATATATATATGGAGAGCCAAGTGACTAGTGCATTTTTTCGTTTCTCTCTGCCTAAACTGTTGAACTGAAATGTTCATTCGCTCTTTACAGAAAAAAAAGAAGAGGAAAAAGAATCTTGTTGTCTTTGCTCTCGCCGACTGGAATATATTTCACTTGGGCATTCATTTCTATATGTCATGTAAAAAATACGAAGCTAAACCTGTATTATGCCCAAAATGCTCGTATGTTTCTCATGAAGCTCTTTTTTTTCTTGTATTATTTACTAGTCTCAAGTGCAGGCAGGCAGAGAGGTACACACACACTCGAATTAACGACTATTTCCTATAGCTGCAACCACACTTTAATAATGTTGAATGCAAGTGTATGCCCGGCCTGTGATCCATTAAAAAGCGTAACTTTTAACTGGTAGACTTCTCAATAAATAATGTGCAAGAATGATGGTAACTCTTTTCTCTGTCGTTAAAGGCGGTGGACGTGCGGTGCCGCACTACCACCACACTCTACATCTTAAATACACTTCTGCCAGCCTCGGCCGAATAAAAAAAAGTAGATAGAGCAAATGTATTATATAAAGTAAAATAACGATTTTTGCCGATTCTCCTATCCTCATTTCTCCCTTTCTCTGGGTTGTTAAATAGGGGCGAGAAAAAAAAACGCAAAAAGAGTTGTGTTGTTGTTGCCGTTGTTGGAAATAATGATGACGATCATGCATCAAGAGGGAAATGATGATGATGAAGATGATGTTATTAACTTTGATTATGATTCTAAGAAGCTCTATTGCATATCCAATTTAAAAAAAAAAGTCTGAAATGAGACTCAAACACACACTGTTTCAGTGTTCCTAGTAGAGTGCCGAAGGCAGTGTAATCTACACAGACACAATATTAAATATAAAAAAATGATTCACTGGACTGACGCTGTTTATCGTGTTTTCGCTGTAAGTGGTAGTGTGCTTTATTCAACTGGATTTCCACCTTTTTCTTCCAACCACCAACCTCCAAGTTGAGATAGAGGAAAATAATGGAATTGCAGCAGGGAGGAGAAGGCGGATGAGGGAGAACTGCAACTATTACATATTCCAAGTTTGGCGAGCTGGAAAAACGGCATCAAGTTGGGGTTTAAAACAACACTGGATAATGCTCTCATTTCATGCCATACTGAAGAAGAAGAGTGGAAAGTGGAATGGAGCGGGGGCTACGTCAAGATCCTCTTTGAAAAAAAGCATTATTTTGTGTGTGTGTGTGTGTGTGTTACTGTTATCAAATTCATCAAAGAACACTTTTACTTCTTTCAAAACTAGATTTTGGGCTCTAATACATAATTCATTTCAGAGAGTTTATTTCATTTCGTGTGCGATAATGAGATGGGTTGCGTAATCAAAGTCAAAAAAATGTTATTTTCTTTGCCTAATATAGCCACTTCCAAAACAAGTCATACCCACAACGAAAAAAAAATCTGTAGGTATAGTAGTAGTACCCTATAGATGTACTGCCACCATGCATGCTTCTTCTATTTGTACTTTAATGTATAATAATGTATAATAACTATACGGATTATTATTACTTTGCTAAACGCTATTGGATTTTTTGGTGTTAGACAGAGGCAGTTCGCAGTCACGGGCAATGTGTGAGGAATTATGTTGCTACTTCTGTAGGTCCGTTTTTTAACGTGCAAAAATATGGGATTCAGTCAGGGTTCACAATCACAACATGTGTTTCTTGGCACTTTTTGACTGCTATCAGCAGCGCTGCCAGTTTGGAACACATATACCTATATAGATTTTTGAGATTGTCCAGAAACTCCAACTTTTTCTCATTGTGGGTTGTTACGATATACGAGAACGACGACGTTGTTGCGCTGAAAAAAATAAAGCGTGTGTGTGTGGTGGCTGGAACGGTTATACATATGTATAAATAAAAAACGCATATTTTTTTCTTCTCTCCTCTCTCCCGCACCACCATGGCACCATGCTTGCGAAAAAAAAGTGTGCAGTTGTTGGCGTGTGAAGGACACATTTCACTGTTGAGATGAAACAGATGTGGTCGTGGTGGTCGTCGGACGGACGGACGGAAGTATGGATGAACTGGATGAAAATTATGACAGCTTTGATTTATGCTTTTTTTCCATATATTTAATTTTTATTTATATGTAATTTAAATTTAGATTGAATTCAGATGTTGCGACGTCCTAATTTTTTTCCAGGCGAGGATGAATCCTTTTTGGTTAAACATAAATCATGGAGTAATAAGTACATATGCAAATCTTTAAGAAAACGCCGTTGTTGCTGGTACAATTTTCCATTGCATTCCATAATACTTACTAAATAATGTTGGCGTTTACGTTGAGTTTATTAAATTTTTCTTTACATAACTATTATTATTATTATTATTAAAACTCATGTGATCTCTGGGATTGCAAGACAGTTGATTGAATCCAGAAGCGGTGTTTTTGTCTTTGTACTCTTCACTCTGCGCTCCTCTTTGACAGCGATAAACAATTATTGAGACTATAGATGTGAGACCGCCTCAACATGTCAAATAATAGGGTGTATAGTGTGCCGCGCCGCAACTACACCCACCATCCAAAATTAGTGATGTAAGTACACAGTTTCAATTCATAATTCATATAATCTTGTTCGCCGACAACGCAGAGAGAAATATAATTCTTCTGGAAAAAACCAATTTTCATAATACGTAGATCATGTTGTCCCGTAGTCACCATCATCACCAAGCAAATAAATAAATACCTATGCATATATTATGTATACAAATTTTGTGTACGTACGTACGGTCGGACGTGTACCCAAAAGTAAATAAATCTATCAGACTACATAGATGTAAAAATGTAAAATTATGATAAGTCAAAAGGATAGTGACATAGATTCGCAGCTCGCAAGACGTTTCATTACAACTCTGATGGTGTCTTATCGGCTTTTGACATGAAACAACTCTTCTCCAGCTTCTGCTGCCTCCTCTCCTCTGACTGCTTGGCTCATCCTCTGACTCGGCTTATATAAATCTTTCTGATGAATAATATATTATTAATTTAGATTAGGACTCGATGAAATATGAATTTCGATTCAGACCAGAACACCGAAGATAACCACCACCAAAGCAGCAAGCAGGCAGCGGAGGATGCGATTAGGATGGTCAGAGTACACTTGCCTTTTTAATTATCACATTTCACTGGAATATTTATCAGCCTGTCGCATCACCTTACAGAGGAAAAGGAGTCAAGCGTTGTGTTATGAAGTAGGTAACCATTTAAAGGGTCAATGTGAAAGGTTATCGGGAGGCATTTCATGAAAACCATTTTTCTCTACCTATTACATCCTTTCAATGGCTTCTGAATCCCAAAATATTCACTTTGCTCTGAAAAAGAGTGATGTGATGATGGTGCTATCCTCGATTCCCCCAAGTCACAAAGATCATCATTACGCCGAGAGAGAAAAATAATATATTATTATATCATTCCCGTCGTCCTCTATTTCTCCACTCGGCTGTGTGCATTGAAAATATTATAACACATTAACTAAGGCTATTTTTAATATAAACTCCCTTTTTAGAGAAAAAAACTGTGTAATTTCATCCGTATGTTTCATTTCGATATGAATTATGATACAATCTTGTACACACACACAGTTGATTTAATGACTCATCATAATTTTATGTATTTTCTCAGATTTGCGATAACTTTGTTGGTCGTGAAGCCGAACGTCCATTTTTGGAAGTTGGGATGGGTTCGAAAGTTGCAGTGTTTCAATGGGACTGTCTCCTTTGGTGCTGGTCTATGTAAACGTCTTGTCACATTTTGTGTCGAGAAAAAAACGAAGCATCTTGTCTTTGAAATCCTCTGGCATTTTTTATCATGTAGTGAGTGAGCTATGCACGCCACATTTATGCAGAAGCACAACTTTGGTTACATTTAAAAATTGAGTTACTTAACATTCCAGCCCAATTAATAATTTATGTTAACAATAGGATGCTATAAATATGCACCAAAATCCAATTGGTGAATACCACGCTTTCATTCCCTAGTGCTTGACGATAGATACTTGATGTGACTTGCTACTTGAAACCTACCTATGCTGCCAATACATACAATCCTCGTGACTTTGTGAGATCAAAATGTTTATGGATGAAGGATACTCATTGATAAAATATATGGAATTAATTTACTATTGAGAGTACTCTTTCGTTAAAATGAACAGTAAATTGCAAAATCGAATGGTTTAGCAATTCGGCTAATACTAATAATAATGCGCCTGTTATTGCAAAGTTTTCAAGTGGTAGGTAGTGATCCTGCTCCTAAAATAAATGTCTGCGTCAATAAAAAAGCTACACTACTTCATGTCTTCTATTATCCAAATCCCGGAAAGAAGTGTCTCAATCGACTTACTCAAGTACTTACAGATTTGTGGTAACTTGAGGAAAAATGTAAGTTGGGAAAAAGTTGCAAAATTTACTTTCCAGAGGGTTTTCGAAACTCGCTAGTTTTCCCAATAGTGGCATGATTTTCAAAAAATAATGATTGTACTTGCCGTTCTTTTTTTGAATAATCTAATGGATATGGGTTGTCGAGTGGGCTCCACTTGAAAAATAGAAAAATCGTATCGGTTGCCAACA
Organism: Dicranocentrus wangi; assembly: GCA_036850665.1. Classification (NCBI taxonomy): domain Eukaryota; kingdom Metazoa; phylum Arthropoda; class Collembola; order Entomobryomorpha; family Entomobryidae; genus Dicranocentrus; species Dicranocentrus wangi. Next base: position 121,613 of record JAANSN010000006.1, on the reverse strand, counting down.
AAAACAACAGACGAAATAAGTAATAAAATAATACATATGGTTTCGTTTGAAATGGCAGGCGAATTACATATAATATGCCAATTGCATTATACATTGCTCCTTTCAACCAAGTTTTCCAAGCCAATTATCTCGTTTTGAAAGCAACAGGAAGTGCAAGTTGGACATGTATATATAAATTCAACCTTCTCGTTCCCGTCCCCCCATTCATTTACTCCCACAGAAATTTGTTCTCTCCAGGAAAACTTTGTGCAGGATTCCATACGATGATGCTTAAAAAACCTCTCTATCACTGTGTATTTATGACTTGAAAAAAAAAGTGAGCAACGTTAAACAGATTTTCTAGAGACTTCACGGAAAACCGTAATTAGAAGATCAAAGGGATCTCCTTTCTCTTGTTTGTCTTGCGAATAAAGGAGTGCTCACATTACTCTTTATATATGCAACTCTCTCCTTTTCCTCCGATTTTCCAAACCTTGGAAAACCCACAGCGGTTGCTGGCTGGGGTCTTCTTCTTCTTGTATGCACGGGAATGCCTCGACGAGTTCATCGATGCTTACCATACGTACGTATATATATAGTGCTTTCCTTTGCTCCAGGTAGTTTGCTCGTTTTAGGATCCAGCTCATTTATTTTTTACAACGAGCAACAACAACATACAAAAGCTAGCAGGAAAAGTGCTAGTGACAAAGTCAGTCAGTCACTTTCAACCTCCCCAGTTTCCTCCAAGTTTATTTACATAATGACCTTTGACTCATGCACAATATTGAATTTCCAAGAAAATGTACCAGGGCTCCTAGTGGGGAAAATGAGGCTAAGGCTCTCTGCTCCTGGCTCCCACACGGGGAAACGATGAGAAATGAGAATCCCTTTCGCTATTGGAATGAAAATTTCATCTCGTAAAATTTTCATTTACACATCCTATTCATTCCTCTCTTTCCCAGCCAGCTAGACGTCAAAAAGCATGCAAATAAATTTACCTAGCGGCCCTGTCAGCAAAACCAGAGCTTGACTACTTGGTTTTTAGCATGAAACCCTCCTCGCCACTACCACACACATGTAATTTTAATCTGTTAATTTGTCAATCCTGCAAAAAAATCCTCATATCATCTTTGCTACATTTTACTATCGCCCATATTGTCCCTGTCATCTCAAAAATAGCATTCATCCATCTCACACACTCTCTCTCTCCACGCCAAAGTCGTCTCCACATTATTGTGGACTAGCTATTATTATATTATTATGTATTGTTGCATTATGATTTCGATTTTTCGAATCGAAAAAAGAAAACTCATTGCATCGTCGTCGTAGTCATCACGAATTCATGATGCTCGTGATAGCCCGAGAAGAAGAAGGATAATAATACTTCCTCTCTTCTTGACGGAGTTAAAAAGAACAAAAAACGAGGTTCGCTCCACAACTCACATCACCACCACCACACACACCATCACAGTGAGAGATCCTGGCAAAAGAAACAAGTGAGTAATACGGATACACTTTTTTGGTGGATGTAAGTAAGTAAGTAAGTAAGTAGGGAGTTTAGCGGCGTGCCTTATTCAATGTACGTACGTAGTGGTAAGTACGTTCGTAGTACACCTCTTTTTGTGAAAATTTCGTGGAAACGTATAGCGAGGACTACTACTGCACAGGCATGGCATAAGACAACAAAGCTATGGCTTAAAACGTGTGGTATTATGAATGTGTGTGTGTGTACTCGGCTCACACAAGCATTTTATAACAAGTATGTATCTATGTGGAAATGGAAAAGGAAACGAAAAAGCCGAAGAAGGGGAGAATAATACATGAAGAGTAGCAGCTGCATCAGCAGCAGGCGTTTCTGGCCACACTCGCAAGCCAACAGTTGGACCAATAAATCTTGGACTTGGGTGTCAACCATCGCGCCGAACAAGGAACGCTCTGCCACCCTCAGCCACACAAACTTTGCTGACTCCCTGCCCACATGAAAAAAAAACTTTTTTTTTATACTTTTTTCCCCTTTTATATATGTATTATATTTCTTTGCCATATAGCTTACGGCATGGCACATAGTGAGAACATTGTAGTGTGTGGAGTGAGTGGAGTGATATGATGATGATGCGATGCTCGCTCTGCACAAAAAACTGTGCTTGATTTTCCTTGTATGTATCAACGTAACCCGATAACATGCTTGAGGATTGGGTTGCTTGCTTTTGTGAGCTTTGCTCTCTTTTTCTTGAAAAAAAGAAGAAAGAAACCCTGGCTGACTACCCAGCAGCCTTAAATTTCATGGGAAGGAGAGAGAAGTGTGGTGGATTGGAGAGAGATACTCTGTGTGTCCTCTCCACGTTTTCCTCCTGCTGGAAAATGTTGGTGGGAGCATTGTGGAGGAAAAAAGTAAGGTTATAGGGATATGTATATGGATAAAGGAGGAAGGGGAGAGAGGACTGCTTACACCTCCAAAAAGGGATTTCCTGGGACAGGAACTTTAGGGATATACCTACCTATGCAATGTGTGTGTGTAACAAGAATATCATGGATAATATTGAGGAACGGGCTGGAAATGCTGGAGAGAGAGAGGTTGCTTTTGTATGGGGAAATGTACCAGAGTTTCCTTTTCATTTCTCTGGAGAGCATGTAGATGACTCTTGCTGCTTTTCCCTGGGACGTGGGCTTCACGGGATTGCCAACCAGAGTCAAGCTGGGGAAACCAGTCTAGGCTTCACAATATGCGCTCGTAGTAGTGTAATACTTGTCAGAAATTTGGGATTTTTAATGAATTTCAATTACAATTATGAGTTTTGATTAGGTAAGTTACCACTTTGAAGTAGTCATGATAGTTATTCGAATATTTTAGCAGGGCATATATATTTTTTTTTGTGGTAAGTCCATTTGAGACATTAGCATGTTTCAGTGGAATCGGCAAAGTTTTGCATATACGATCTTCTCCTAAAAAAGGATGGATGGATAGTGGCAATTTATGTCTTCATTCATAATACCAAGCGCAATAAGGGCTTCAGTAAAGTACCGCTTTCCGGTAAATACTTAATTCGGCACTTGTATTCTCGTGTATATAGAGCAGATAAAAACCATCCCTAAAGACAAATCGCCGGCCTCTTGAGGGGTTTCTCAAACTGGACATTTGGCCCAGAATTTAACCTAAAGTTTGCTTTACAATTCACAATCCCTTTTTGTTCGTGATTATAGTGCATGATGAGCTATAAAAATAATAATAATAATATAAGGATTTATCCATAACATAACTGCTGAATTTTCATTACCATCACATACTTATAACATAACTTGTATCATTCATCATCAGCAGGGACTTGTTCAGGCACATTATATTCATGTAATGAGCGACAATATTCTACAAATTATAATTTAAATTAGTATTTGTTCGCCAATTAAGATTTCTCAGGTGTCAGTATTCCCCTCTGCTCCCGTCACATTACCCTGTTGATGGAACAAGTTGATGAACGAGCTGAGTTGATGAGAACGTTGTTGGGCTATGAGAAAATGCCTACGGAAGTAGCTCCTAAAGTAGGTAGTCAATGCTCGCTTGTGTGCAGGCAGGACGACACGGTGCGATGGTAGCACATTCTCGTTCAGGGCGTTGCAATTTATATGGGGCAAAATAGACACATCGTGGCTTTTGCTTCCTCTCTGACTTTCTTGATTTGATAGGGTTATTACAATTACAGAAACAAGCGTACTTGTTCGGCTTAGTCATATTCAAAGTTTAATTAGTGATCAATGTAAATGCCGGAGGGAGATAGGGTGAATGAGTACTATTTGTTTCGGGAAAGAATAGAATATTTGCCAGAATAGATATATTTACTTGCACGTGAAGGTTTTCATTGGAATAATAATGAAATTCATAAACAAAAGGGACAGTATATGAGGAGGAGTATTTTTGAGTCCCATTTAATATTCTAGAGCGCTCAAGAACATGATTTCATTTCCAGAATGAATGTAACTATTTTGTGCATTATTTAGTTTCACACAGAGATAAAGGGAGTCGAGGAGAGCAGGAGGAGGATATATCTAAGGTGATTTTCTTTCGGCTCATTTCTCCCAGACACACATTCATTTTCTTCCTTCCTCTCTCAACAACAACAACAACAACAATTCCTACAAACTCCTTAATTCCTCCCTCCCCCTCCTCCCCTTTAATCTCTCCAGCAAAAGTGACAAAGTCGTCAGCTCGTAAAAAGAGTCACACACACGCTCACTCTCGAATTGAGAGTAAAGTTGTAGTGATGATGTTTAGAAAATGAAAGAGGAAATGTGGACAAGAGAGAAATAGCAAGAAGATGACAATGAAGATGAAGAAAAAGGAAGAGGGCAGGGATTCGTGGTTGGGTACAGGGCGAAACCAATGGGCACTCGGCGTGCTCATTAACGCCCAACGGCGCTACCAAGGGCCAGGAAGGCGGCTGCTTTGCCACTTCTGACAGTGCCCACAAAACAGCCAGTTGCATCCCAAACACAATACACACAATACACACAACAAGTTACATATATACGGCTGCTCCTGCTGCTGCATGAATATAATATAACACTAACATTATGCATGTTCACACAACACAAAAAACTTTTATCAGATGTCGTCTTTATTCTCTCGTACGTCTTATTGTGCAGCAGCAGCAGCCTGAGCCTGTCCAAAAAAAAAACTTGTCCTGTATGTTAGCGCTTTGAGTGTGTCGACACTGACTGAGAAAACACACTGTTAAAAAACGGCATATCCATCCATATCCAACGTAACCCCAGACCTTGGTCGTGTTATCCCAAATGCATTGAGAAACACTCTCTTCTCTTCTCTGCCCGTCGTGTAATAATAACAATGTAGTTAGACGCAGACGGAATATCAGCATTCACTCAAAACTAAACTCTTTTCTATTTTATTTGCTTCTGCCAACAAGCAAACTAAACAACTAAGCAACCACAAAACATCATGCATCCCCGTCATCATCATCATCATCATCATGCTCGTCGTCGTCGTCAGAGCAAGCAGCAGCAGCAGCATTCAGCAGGATTACATGTCAGAGACTCCACACAATAAAATGTAACTACCTTTTGGCTTGGATATAATAATGCTGCACATGCATAACATCTTCTCGGATCGAGCATGGCAAAGTAGGTAGGTAGAGGCTCTAGCTGGCTAAAATGTGTGTGGTTGTGGCAAAAACAGGAAAATTCTTTTTTTTTTATTTCAGTATCCGACTCACTATTCACCAACCTCACTCACACACACACACGGTTTTTCAGTAGTATTATATGAACATGAACATAGGGAATGACTCGGAGCTCTTTTTATTTCATGCATAATACATGTTTTATACATTTCCCCCAACAAACAATAGTATGCAGTATGAGACGGATGGAGAAGAGAGAGAGAGAGAGAGAGAGAGAGAGAGAGAAAGAGAAACACTCTGGGCTCAACTTTACCCTCTCGTTCACACTGCATTCTCACTTGAACTAGCATTACATGGAGGAGCCGGAGAGAAGAGGAGAGAGAAAAGCGGAGCCGAAAAAGAGTTTTTTTTTCTTCTGGTAAACTCTTTTGGTGATGGTGAGGTACCCGGTTGAGCTTATAAGCCTCAAGCAGTGGTATAAACAGTTGGGAGAGAGAAGAAGAAGAAAAAAATGTATATAACGCCCACTATTCTTCTGTCCAAGGAAAAAAGCCAAAGCTTTTGAACAACGTTCATGCTTTTCTTCAAAAAGTTTGCAGAATGTTTAGTCTCATATATGCATCACAACGACAAAGCTCGCTCTGTCTCTGAACAATAATGTTGCAAATTACTGGCATCGCATCGCATCGGATCCGTGATATGAATGAGCTTACTCTGTTTGCAGAAAAGAGTGTCATCATGCATGGGTTGGGAAGTGGTCTATGACTATGACAGTGAAAAAAGAGGAGCTGGCTGGAACTGGAAAGTGTAAAAGATTATATATATACAAAGATGCGAGTTGTTGTATCAGACAACTGATGATGGTCTTCCAAAGTTTTACACCAGGAAAGGAAACGCATTGAGATATCACCACCGCCGCCACCTCTACCGCGCTCAGCACTGTAAATAAATGAAAGTGGCTAGCTAGGCGACCAAAAGAGAGAAAAAAATTACATTTTTCCAAAGCGGCTCATCATCATCATCATCATCATCATCATCTCTCCCAATTGTTCCCTTTCTTCTTCTTTTTGTTGGAGAAACGAGGATGAGCTGATGTATCGTTTTCCTCCTCTCTCTATCTCCTTTTAAACGGGAAGTAAAACTGGGGAAAATAGTTCTATGGAGCTGGAAAATGCTCTGCGATGATGTGCTCTATTCCAGCAGCCAGATAAAGAGCTGTGGTGGGTTGTGAGCCCCAAGTTTCTCACGGGCATTCTGCTGCTGAATTTGAAAAAGAGCTTTGCTCCACTCGCCTCCTCATCTTCTTCGTAAGAGACCCTGTCGCGGTGATGGTGGTGGTGTTTCGCATCGCATTTGCAGTGTGTGGTGGAAAAGAGATGATATGATGACGATGCAGAGATGTGCCCTCCTAATATAATGTTGTTGTACAACCCGACGAAGAAGAATGAAGGGAGAGAAGAAGAACAAGAAGAGTAAGGAAAAACCGTGGATAATGCTCCTTTTCGTTATGCCGTTTTCTACAAAAATATTCTCTACTGCCCAGCCTGTCTCTCTCTCTCTCTCTCTCCCTCTCTCTCCTCTTTTTTAGATATTACGTGAATACCCCGTTAAAGTTTTTGTTGGCTCCAGTGAGTGGCTCATTCGGCTCGCTCTACTCCTACCACGGTTGCTGCCACTTCTCCCACTACGAGCTGTGAGAGATGACATTATATCATTATAACATGATACCTCTTCTCGGTCGGATAGGAAACGAGTGAATAGAAATGCTGGCAGTGTGAAACACTGTATATATAACGTGTACTTTTATATAACGTCTCTCCACTTGGTTGTTGGAGACTTTGGGAATGCGAAACTCCACACAGCATCATCATCAATGACTTCAATGCGTGGTGTGTCTGTATTACTTTACTACTCCTGCTCTGTCTGATACTTTGCTTCTCTCTTTTGAAGTGACTGGTCCAATCCCAATCCTCGATTCCGCTGAAAATGTGAGCATAAATACATGTTAAAGCTGTTGCTCTCTCTGTAACTCTGCACTTTTGGGGCTCGCTCCGTGTAAAAACTGTATTTGGTGGTGTCTCCCTGTCCACCTCTGTGTATTCGGCGTAGCTGAGAGACTGTGAGCAGCTTTGGTGTGAGCTCCTCTCGTCTTCTTGCCACCAATACCACTGCTCCATCAATGCTGACTTGCCTTACTTACCTCACTCCAATCCAACTCCAAAAAACTCCACTGCTGCTCTTCTCCTCAGTTTAGCGAGGGGCCGAGGCGACCTGCACCACACCACTCCACACACACACACACACACACATACATAATATTCAGTCAGTCACTCACATCTACAGAGAGAGCGTTTTATGCACAAGTTGTAAGTACGTTATACACACAGACACTTCTGAACCACCACCATCCACCGCCACCACCACCACCACCATCCACCACCACCAACCACTATTGCTGCGACTAGTAACACTACTTACTAGAGACATAACACTCATGTTCACGGCTTCCCCATCTCCCATTCCTCACACTGACTTCAACCTGACACAGTGAGAAAGCGAGTGAGAGAGAGAGACAGACGTTTCCTTGGCCGTGTTCGTAGCTCCTCTGTTTTTGTTGTTAATGTTCCACACTGTATGGCACGACGGCTCATCTTTCAATCCAAGTGACCAAGTCGCCACCACCACCAACACACACCCGCAGCATCCAGGGAAAATTGGGAAAAAAGACACAAAGTTCTCTCTTTCAGGGAAAACAAAGACAAAATTGTATCTGTTTGCGAGAAAGAGGATGCGGATTCTTGGACGGTGGTAGTAGTCGGATTATAGAGCCCATGCAAAATTTGCATAGCGGTGGTGATTGAAAGAAAAATCATATGCAAAGGCCTACTTTTTGCATACGTGACCCAAACGGGGGAACAAAGGAAACGCAAGCCAGACAGACTCCTTCCTCATTATTCTCTATTCAAAGTGCTGTGGAATTGAAAGTTGTATGTTAGTTACGGTGAATTTTGGAAAAAAACAACATTTTTTCCTGGACAATTAAAAAAACTGAAAAATATATAGGATCATGTTAGAAACCATGGCAGAATCCCGAGGCCCCTTGATATCAGCATACAGTGAGTGTATGGGGTCATCTGCTATCTCAAGTTTGACATGACACAAAATGCCCACAAGGGTCGGGATCACAATGCAACATGAAGTGCTCCCTTTGTTATTATTCAGTGTCCTCCTCCTCCTCCTGACGAACATGAAATACGGACAGTTTTTACAGGCAACTTGAACATTAAAACAGAAGAAAAAAAAATATATAGTCTCCGTGAGACTTGTGTCAAATTGGAAGTTGAAATCAAATCATTTTGTTGATCTCCAAAAATTCAGGGACTAATTAGGTTCTCAGGAAAAAGATTTAGTTGGTGCGTCGTCGTCGTCAGAGACTTTAAAATCAATGCAAAATATATCAAAAACCTCACGAATCTTCCTAAGTTAAAACGACTCCTCCTATGTAAACCAGTTGAAAATCGTTGACACAAGTGACCCAAGTCGCGAAAATTATTATTATACGAGTTATTGAATCTTGTCTCGTCCATCTTCCCTTACAACTCTCAAATGTCACAACCAAAGTTCCTATGCTTAATGTCCAATTTAGCCCTAATTTATTTTCCCTCTCGGTTCAACCAGACACGGGTTTGAAGGAAGTGTGTTGTTTCGAACATGCAAACAAGCAAACCAAATAAATTCCTGCTGTTGACAAACTAGCGACGACCCAAACTTTCAACATGCAATGCCCCTTATTAACGTGACTTTTTGGAATTAAGTGAGCCTAATTGACAGACTGCATATTTATTCACAGTGTGTATAGGTCTGTGCGTGTACTCCGTGGGCTGGAACTCTGCAAAAGAAAAAGAAAAAAAGTGAACACAATATCTTTTTCTTCCTTAAACGTCATTTTTTACTTTCCGGTCATTTCCATATAAGACTAGATTCAAGAGTGTTTGTTGAGTGGACACAATTGAGTGTGGCACACATCAAATCTCACAGTGTAACAACAATAACTTCTCCTCTTAATGGGACAGAGAAGCAAGAGACAATATGTCGCGTTGTTATTAGTTGTGGGGACAGTGCAATGTTAAAAAAATTGAAATGAGTAACTCTCCAAACTTTTTTGCATACAAAAGTAAACTACTCCCTTTGTGAACTGAATACACTTTTTACACACACAAAACTCTCTCAATAGCGGAGCCGTCACCTCAAAGTATATTTTTGCCGGCTATACACATTGCGTTGCTTGAATTGCAGAGGAGAAGAAGAAAAAAAGAGAGAAAATCCCCTTCATGAACACTTTTTTCCCCTTCTCTCTGGTGACAAAAAAGAACACCTTCGTCAACACCAAAATCTTAATTATCAACAGTATTACAAACAAGACTACACAACAAACCGTCAACAATCAAAAATCGTCGTCGTCGCCGCAGCCGCATCTCATAAACTAAAGCACTTATTCCACTACTATATCATCATCGTCATCAAATCCTCATTGTTCAATCAAACCGAAATCATCGATCCTTGGCAAGCAAAAACGGTTAATGCTGCTGGAACCCGGAAATTCGACAAAATAATAGCGACAAAGAGCATCTAAAAAAAAACGTTATCAAGCTACAGCTCCGATTAGCATTCCTAATCCACCATCGCAGCAATACTACTCTCCACAGCCGGATTTTTATTTAAAAATAATTGTTACATAAGAAAATTTGGCTGGAAGTGGTTAGCAAAGTCGAGCAACGGCTCGTGACCTCGAGAAAAAATCAAAAGAAGGGGATATAGCGAGAGCGATTAGGTATTATTATTACGAAAACAATTTCATCGTGTTCGGGCTCCTCGCGAGTGTTATCTATGAGGACGAGTAGTAGAAACTGTCATCTTGCCATCAGTTAAACTTTTGCTTTTGTGTAGGACAACACCAACGGGGTCCGTCCTCGCGTTATCAGGGAAATATTCAGTTTTATTATTCATCGTGTAATCAACACACAAAAAGAAAAAGACGCATAGTAGTTTATTCTCTAAACTGTTTATCCCCCAGCTCGTGGCCTGTTGTTGTCCATTGGGAGGAGTGCAGCAGCAGCAGCAGCAGCGAAAGGAAAGCAAAAATAGAGGAGATAAGCCCTCGCTCTCGACGTCGTTGTCGGACAAGTTATAAAGGCAACCAAAAAAGCCAACAAGAAGAAGAAGAAGAAGAAGTTTTCTTCTCGTCGTCGTCCTTTTTTCTTATCAGCGCAACGAACCATTCTAAGAAAATATTCAAATCACTTAACATTTCATTTCACTTGATTTTCTGCGCTGTGAACCACCACTACCACCAGACGAGTCACCAAGCTCTCGACCGACCGACACATACATTCAGTCAGTCAGCCAGGCAGGCAGGCAGAGAGACAGTTTTAAGAAAAACGCTATTCCGCGCAGAGTGTGTCACATATAAGTGGAGAGATATAATGGAGTAATCCTAATACTACTAATAATAAGCAAAGCAAAAGCGTCTTCGAATAGGTATTCCTTTTTCTTCAAAGTTCGAAGAGCTCTTCTTTGCTGTCATGAATCATATACTCATCACATCATTATCCTAGTGCGGTGGTAAAGTAGTTTTACTTATTTATTGATAGTCTTTTGGTGTGTGTGTGCAACTAAGTCGATAGATAAATAGATAAAAACGATACGATTTATTTCGTCAGGTAGTGGAGAGAGAGAGAGAGAGAGAGAGAGTGAAGTAATAGAAAAAGACTGCGACAATTTTTTTTGCTGCTCCCCTCAGAGTATCACATTTTGTCATCATCACTCGCAGTGTTGCTACTACATATATGACATATATTATATTAGGAGGGAGCCACCTCTCAATATTCTCAACAGTGTACTTATTGTGACGGAATACGAAAAAAGCAAAGAAAAAGAAAATCATCAAGACCACCATCCTCCTCATCTGCCAGTCAATCTTTTGAGGTGGAAAGCATCGGCTCAATGCGTTTCGAACCTCCAGTTTCACTTGTTCCAGAAATGGCGTTTCCGCCATTCCTTTTGCCCAGAGCTCCACCAGCAGGACCTGCAGATTTTAGTGTGTCCTCACTTCTCAGCCAAAATCCTTACTTGCCACTGGGTGCACCTGGATACCCTTTGGTGCCGAAATTGGGTCCCTACCCACCACCACCAGCGCCTCCAGGAGCTCCAACTGATGATCTCAGACCTCTCAGAAGTATACCGCCTGATGATGACGGTGTCGTAGATGACCCGAAAGTTACCCTTGAAGGAAGAGACTTGTGGGAGAAATTTCATAAACTTGGGACTGAAATGGTGATAACCAAATCGGGAAGGTGAGAGAGAATCAATTTCATTTGCTTTTTTAACATTAAAACTCATTTGGCAAAAAAAAAATCATTATTATTAGCAAATCAGTGAAACAAAAGTTGAAAGTGCTCATTTGAGAAATCCAGCTAATTTCATAATTTTAGACCATGGATTTATTAGGTAGGTAGACTTAATGGCAGTGGTGACTAGTTTTAATTAATAGTTAGTAGTAGTAGTAAAGTTGGTATTCAACGTCGTCGTGGCTCTTTAAATTATTGTTCAGTTAGTTGGGCAAGCAAATCGCAGCTACTCCTAGCAAGCAAGCTAATCGTAGCAGTAAAAAAAAATATACTCGCCATACCGCAGCGCAGCAGCAGCGACCACAATGTCTATCCAATCCTTTACGGACGGATTCTTTTTTTTCGGCAGCCGATGTGGGCAATGCGATACATGCATTCGGGATAGGTATATATCTCCCACACTCCATGCATTGCTCACTCTTGTAGCATTATTATATTTGTTTGTTGGTTAATATCATTATATTGCGTTGTTTTTGACGGATTCAAATTCCTCTGACCTGATTCCTCCTCGCACTTTGCATGAGGAGGATTTCATTTTATTATTGCGCCTGATTAAAATGTTCATAGGTAGGTAGGTAAGTGGCGTAGTTGAATTTACTTCATCCAACTAAACGCTCGTTCCCCATTTCTGCGCATCACATACTGGCTCACAATTGAAATGGCTTTTAGGATTATTATTTATTATTATTATGTACGTAGTATTCAAAAATAGACATATCGTGTGACTGATTGAACAAGATTTCAGATTTTCTATTTAAATTTTCATGTCCTCTGCTGATAATCCCCTCTGTTCTGTTCCCCTTCAATGACAAAAGGTTCCAATTAATTCTTGAATAATATTTCCTCAAATAAATAAATCGGCTTGCTTGCTTCCACTTTGCATTTTTATCAGCAACACGACGACGACGAGGAGGAGGAGGAGGTTGAGTGAGACTCTCAACTTGAGAGTGAGGCACAAATGAAAATATTTGGTTTGAGGTTGAACAGTGAACTTGCGACTAAAATCCATTTTCCTTGAAAAACAGATAGAATCTCCTTTGTCCATTTCTTATCAATCGATTCAGGAGAATCACAAGAGTTTACATGTTCGACATGCATTGTACATGCAAACGAAATGGTTGGAATTATTTGTTCTCTCTCTCTCTCTCTCTCTTGTCCCTTTTCCGAGTCACATTTTACTTCTCACTAACTCACTTCCACCGGCGATGATGTGTTGTATAACCATAATATATAATACAATGTAGCTATAGCGAAAAATCCCGACTGCCGCCGCTATCAGTGACAATAATAAGACAAGACGCCAGCAGCAGCAGCTGCAACAACAACAACCACTATAGCGTGACATTGCATTTGACTCGAGAGACAAAATTCCAATTTCCTGTTTCGGCATTCAATCACGAACTGATTCGCTCCCTCATTTGTGAATTTTGGTAATAAGTTTTGAATTTTCGAAAGCTCAAGGAAACGCACTCCCATCATGTCATGAATACCGATGATGATGATGACGATGATGGTCGTCCACTCTTCAGTATCGCAACGTTTTACCCTTATTCTGCTGCGCATATTATTGAAAATTTCACTCCATTCTCACCATCATCATCATTCATTACTATTCTGCTCTCGAGGAGTGATTAAATTGGGAAAATGAAGAATGTTGTTCATTATTAATCTCCGTTGTTGAAATTATTTTCGTTCCTTGGTCCACCATTTGCATAACGCGGGTGTCCCACACCACCGTGAGCATACAGATGAATTTTCGCAAAAGTCAAAAGAAAAAAAAATTATGAGCACATTTCATTTTTCGTTCATTGTGTTTCGTCCGCAACAAAACTACCTACCTACCAACTCTGCACACTCCAAACACACATGTAGTTTTTAGGTAATCCTATGATATAGTCTATGTTTAATAGTTTTGACTTTTAGCAGCGTTTAGTTTCCTTTTTCCACTCTCCTTTTTATCTCTCACTCTTTTGAGTAGTACATTGCTCATTGTGTGCTGCTGCGTGCAGCCATGCACCACACATACAATACGAATATATATAAGAAAGAAGAAGAATGAGATGGAGCTTTAGGAAAATTTAGTTTAGCCAAGAGAGTAGTAGGTAGACTAGTAGATGTTTTTTTTCTCATCAGCTTGTCCATTTCCTCACTTATTACCAGACCATCCTGGACGGCCGTGTCTCATAGGAGTGCATAAAAGTAAGCTGATCCTGTTTAAACAGAAAAGGTGTCGGCATAGCTTGCAATTAACAAACGGTCAGAAGTATAAGCCCATTAAACAAAGTATTATGATCCATCAAATGGTGTATTTTTCTCTCTTTTACGTGCAATAACCACAATATATGTGGATGTTTTAGTTTGCTTAAAACTTGCTTGCCTTTTTACCAAACTAATAAACCAGAGAGAGAGAGAGAGAGAGAGAGAGAAAAGAATCCACATAGAACACACACATACACACACCTTCTCTTCAACGCAAGTCTGAATTCAAGAAAGAATCATAGCCGTCATTATCATCGTCGTCCCTGTCTCACATATACCATATTATAGCTATTTGCCATAGTCATCATCATCATCATTCTGGTCATTATTATCATCACACGTAATATACATACGCCATAACCATTATCATCAGTATGCATAATCATCAAGCTGTTTCTCCATGTACATATACTTTTTTCACTTAAAAATTGTTACTGCTAAAAAGAATCCATCCATGCAGCATCATGCATGGCAGTAGTGAGCCCATGGAACGGGCTAGACTAACAAACAGCAAACAGCTAGAAGATATATTTCTTTTTATTTAAGCTGAAAACGGGTTAAACACACTGAAGAAGAAAGCCTACAACAATTTAAACAAAAAATCTCTGTATCTTGTCCTAATGCGTATTTCGATCTGTGCTATATTGCACACACACAATGTAATCATCATCATCATGTGCTGCTTTTCCCTCTTCCGTGAAGGTTGTGAATGTTTCACAAACAAAAAATCATTACACTTTTTTGGCCAAGTCCGAAAAAATCTTTGAAAGACTATTGTATAGAGAAAAATGGAGGAAACAGGATGAACAAGGCACACATGCGATTACACACACGTAGGGTATCTCCTATTCTCATCTCTCGTCTCATTCATAATTCAGTCAGGCTGGTTCCTTCATCTTTCCCGTATTAAACTGCATGGCTGCACGCATGCATACATTATTGCCAACCAAGATCACCTTACATGCATTTTTGGTCCATTCAAAAAGTTTTTTTCTCCTTTCTTCTCTTATTTATTCTTGGTTGTTGTATATTATGCAATTATGAAATGCAGTTGGAAATCTTGAGCAGTTATCATAAGTAAAGTATCAAGTGCTTGTCTTTGTAATAATAAATTACTTTCAGATGATGATTATGAGAGTACCTCGAGGCATACATAGTTTTACAGGGTCTTTTTTCTTCTTCTTGTGTTTGTCTTCGGCGCATGCAACGCAGAACCGAAGAAGAAGGAACGGAGAGAGAGGCACCACACAAGTTCAAATGGATCTCCTCGAGTATGTAGTAGTAGTTGTAAAACGAAGCCCCAGTAACTACCATTTCAGGTTGCTATCAACCAACCTGGTATACATATTTTCTACGACAAAGTCATAAACAAGGATGTTAGCGACTGATAAAAAGAAAATTCTATTATAACGTAGGTAGTCCGTATCACTTTTTTTAGTATCATTCCAAAAATGAATATTATAAATCTGGGATGCTGGCTGGCTGGCTCATGGCTGGCACTGACTGACTGACTAGTATAGGCCCTTTTTCGGCGGAACTTGATTAAAATACTACACGTAAAATGGCTTGTGGAATATATGGTTGATGGGGGTATAATTAATTTTATTTTCTTGAATTCCCTCTTTTCCCACACCGCACATAAACGCGCTTCAACCCTCCAAGTTAAAAATCTTCTTCACAAATGCACAGTTTTTTTCCTCCTAGTTGCCACTAATAATAATAACATAATAATAAACGCACAAACTGTGATATGAAATGATATCAAACTGTAACCATGTATATAGTCGATTATTACCACTTGGCTGAGATGAGGCATGATGGTGATACAATCTCTGAAAGTATTTTTTTTTCAAAATATTTTTTACACAATAATAATAATAGCGGAGCCCCCACAGTAGGGTTTCCTTTTCCTATCAATCTGTGAAATATATATATATATATAAATCCAATGCTCCAAAGTAGTAGTAAGTAAAGCAGTTTTCTTTGCCGCAATTTGTTAGCTCACTGGGATAGTGAGATTAGCCGCGTTGCAAACATCATCGATTAGAGAGGGTAAAAAAATAGTTATCACTGAAGATAGAGCTATCTTGTACTGTAACCTTAATCTTTTTAGAAATTAGAATTATACTACATAGTAGTTAAAATCCCGTGTACAAAGTTGCGCACCGGAGATTATATAGAAAACATAATATAGTCAGTCTGCCCTGCCGTGCGTCCGTCAGTCTATAGCCCAAAGAGGAGAGTAGTCGTCCAACTAAACCAACCAACCAACCAACCCATTTACACAAATGATCTTTACCTCACCACACCACCACCACCACACTAGCCATTATTCCACACACGGGTTGTGAAGAGACTGGCTAATGAGCTGACTGGCAACAATTCATATTACATTATGTTTTATCTGGACATTTGTCGGGCGAACTGGTGCTCTGGCCGAGTGTGATGATGATGGCTCGTTTAGTCACTTGCTCCTTTTATTCGATTTAATGCATCCTTCTTCTTCTTCGTCCACTACTACAGTTATGCCTCGGGAAAATAATAATGAAAATCACTGCTTTAACTCCTTGTTCCTCGTCGGTCGGTTGGTGATGATGTCCTCCTCTGAGTCCTCCTCCTCTAGTCATTTACTTGGTTGGTGTTGGTACACTCTGGCTAGCGCTCGTCTTCTGACTCAATCATGAGGAGATTATTTGGCTCAAGTAAAAAATCGACACACTCGAATATGTGGTCATCCTCTTTATTTAATAAAAAAAACAGCGTTTGGATCTCCTTAAATGCAAGCACCCTGCAAAAAAAAATTTTTTTTCTTATTCTGCTGATCATTAGAGACACTTTTCATCAACAAAGAGCAGAAGGAGCTTTAGCTATAGGTATACACAACATTTTACCGAGTTACTACATCTTTCAATATTGTTATTGGCAATGTAAGCTGTAAAATGCCATATTAGAAGTACACATATCTTTTCTCTTCTCCCTCGTGTTTCATTTCATATGTATTATAAAAACCTGACATCACAAAAAAATCTTTATACTTGCACATTATAAAATCTCGTAAACTAGCTGCCTATCTCTGTGTGTGGAGCGGCGGTGGTGGTGGTTGGATGGACATGAGCATAAAAATGAGAACTTAAGATAAATAGTTATAGACTGTTAGTTACACGAATGCTCACTGTCATGAGTTGACAATGTGATGTGGGCAGTTTTGATGATGATAGCACGTTACTTCTTCACCCCGTGAAAAATATCCTATACAGCAATCCATGCTCTCTTATGGAGCACCACCGCCACTTGGCAACTCATTTTCTTCTCTTTGAATCTTCTTCTTCTTCGTCAAACATAAACCCTTTCTTTTTAGTCCTGCAAGTACGTCTATAATAGCATACGAGAAGAAGAAGAAGAAGAAACCACATGGGAGAATGTTTTTTTTGTCGCTGTGTGTGTGTTGTGTGTATTATTCCTTCTTGTCAGCTTGGAATTGTCGTCGTGATGCATAAAATAAGTTTTTTTTGGCTATATCCTGAGTGGCTGGTATTTAGACCGTTTGGAAGTTTTTTTTTACATATATTTTAGTTGTTCCTTAGTCACAGCACAAGACTCTTGTTGGTTTTCCTTCTTCCCTTGCTTGCTCTTCTCCTTCTCCGCGCAAGTGAGCCGCACGGTCTTTTCCTCAGCACTAGCTTTTTATACTAGTATTAATTTTATGTTTGCACTATATAAGGGAAAGAGGCGAGAGGCGATGAGACCGGATTTGGGTAGTCGGACGCTTTAATAACACCCTTTTTAGTGAATTTATTTGCTACCATGGTTAAACTTGAAGATGCGTTAATTTGATCACCAGACTTGATTACACTTGAATTACATTTTTCTCCCTTTTGGCTTTTGCGTAACATTATTCCCTTGTTGGAGGATCAGGTTGAAAGGAAATCGGTGGAAAATTATGCACAAAAGTTTGGGCATGCCTGCTAAGGTTTGAAATGAGACATGAAAAATGTTAGATAACAGCTTGTTAATTTTAATCTCAAGATATACACGAAGAAAAAAAAGCGCACTCATCACATCACATACTTATATACCTACCTCTTTTTTACATGTGGTTCGCTCATCAAGTGGCCTTTTTAAGATTTAAGAATTTTTGTTAGATGAATAAGTGTATGATGATGATGATGATGATGATGATGATGAGGATGGCGAATAGTCATGTAGTCGTAGATTATGATCAAGAACAAAGTTGTGTAGTCTTTAAAAAATACTTCATCGACCGTCATCCGCACCAGGTTTGGATGCGAGTTCTCTATTTCATCCCGGGATTGTAGCTCGTAAACAACACAGTGAAAATAGTAAAAAGGGATTTTTTTTCAGGCCTCTAGGGTGTAAAGCGGCTTTTTACTCAGTATTAAAACGCACACTTTTAGTCGGACCGATGCTATAATTACCGATTATGAGTCCGTAAATCCACATTAATATTTTATGGATGGTCGTGTTTGCAGAAAGGTATATAGCTCATTATTATTATAATTACACTTGTGTGGGGCTGCCGATGTACGTGAACGTACAGAATGGAGTGAATATTCCTTCTTGGTATATTATATACAGGCACTACTTAAACAGGACGAGGCGGTCGACTCCATTCTACTACACTGACCAATCCTTTATTATTTATTGGGCTAACGATTGCTTAATTAGTGATAAAAACATGAAATTTAAAATCCGTATTTGCTCCTCGGAGCAAAAGAAGCACCACCACCACCACCGCTGCACTCCTCCAGCCACATTTTACCACTCGCCTGCCTGGTTGTTTTCATTCACTCACTCCTCATCAGCATTAGCTTTCAAGTGAAATTATTGTTATTAATTTAGAAAATAATTATGCTAAAGCTAAAAAGCGTAGGCAGCAAGGGGGCATCCACACGATGACGACGACGACGACGACGACACCCAGAATCTAGGTGAGTACCCTCTCCACCGCCACCGCCGCACGTAGTTTATTGACTTTTTTATATTTGCCTTAGCGCAGCACAGCCATCACTGAAAAGGTCACAGGGAAAAAAACAATTTATATTTCGACAGCAAACCCAGAGCATGATAATAATTCTAATGGATTCAAATTGAGTGTGAAAAAAGAGCTGACAATTTGCCAAAAAAAGGAATTGGTTTGATGGCACGAAGCTGGCGGTCGTCCATTTAGGAGGCATTATAGCATCAGAGAAAAGATCATGATCGTGATTATGCTCGTTTATTCCGTATGGGTGATAGCATAAAAATATGCGAGCGAGAGAGAACTCCTTCTGGGTGTACATGGCTAAATGGAGCCTGTTTGCTGTACCAAAACTCTTTCTGTCTCCCTGTGTGTTTTTTATTTTGCATAGGTAGAGAGAGGGAGAGAGGAATGGAATTAGAGGAGATCAGATCAGGCAGGGGTAGGTAGGCTGGTTGGCACGTAGGTAGACAGAGAGAGAGAGAGAGAGAGAGAGAGAGAGAAGGATGACAGAGAGAGAGAGAGAGAGAGAGAGAGAGAGAGAAGGAGGAAAAAAAATCCACTGTTACTCAACAACCTAGAATTACCCAGGGAAACGATCCTATTGGAGATAGTCAAGTTTCCCCAACTCCCTGCGGTTTTACAGAATACTCGTCAAAACCATTGTGGACGTGCTCATTGTACGACGACGAGGAAGACGACGCGGAGTCCCTCATTGTGCTCATAGTATTCGAAAACTCTGACATCGGTGCAATTAACCGCCGGTTGGCGGCTTTGACGAAAGACAACGGCAACAAGAACAAGAGTTTTGGTTCTGTAAAAAAACGGGCATGACTGCCTATGCCTTTGCTTTTTTTGGGCTGTTTTACTGGTGGAAAAATATTCACGGTGAAAAATGCTGCTGCTGAGAGAAAAGAACGGTGACGGTGGTGGTGGTGGTGGTGGAGGTTTAAAATTATATTTATGCAAGAGAGGGAATGAATGAGCACCACCACCACGGCTTGTCAAATTCTAGGAAGATTGTTCCAGTGTCACAAACATTCACTTTGAGATTGGATGCATGGAGCAAAATTCACCTTGGCTTGTGGGTGATGATGAGGTACTACTACTATGTATATCTGAAATGGTGATGCAAAACTGATTCTCGTATCAGTATTATTTGATGTAGTGTTTAGAGAGATACATGACGAAAATCACTTTTAAGAGTGCGTCACTCTTCTTCTCCTCCTCCTCTGTTGTTGGCAGATGATGGTGGTGATCATCGGTGCTTAAAACCACAACAACTGCATCATCAATGCCATTTTTCAGATGATTTCAAGTGATAAAGCGCATAAATACACCGTAAGCTTCGTTTACTGGGATTGCATGAAGAGATCAAAGTAGAAAATCCGAAAAAAAGGCGGGGGGTCAACTATCACATTGTGCATGGATATAGAGGGGGTTTTTTAGCTGTTTGCTGCGTTAGGTATATAGTAGCAGCAGCGCTTCCAACCAACTCACCCTCCTCTTTAGGAGCTAGTATAATATAGTGGAGGAAAAGCGATTATTATTATTCTTTCCAGTTCACAGATGTACACACAACTGCATAAAATCTTGATTGTCGACTTGGAAAAGGGAATTAACAGGCATGTAGCATGACCATTTGGGCACAAGATAATACCCCTCCTCTCATGCCTGTGCCTCCTTGTATATTGCGTTAGCACGACGGTACATTCTCCTTCTCCTCTCTGCTTTGCTTGCTGTACGCGAGGCAAAAAAAAACTGAGAAAAATGTGGCAGCACTTTTTAGTACATTTTAGTAGTAGTAGTGTATAAAGTTATAGGATGAGGAGAGCGGCGGTGGTGGGAATTAGTGGAACGTTTGCATGGTTGCTTGTCAATGGCAAGAGATTAATTTTGTGTAAGTTGGCAAAGTGTTTGGGATTGTGTGTGTGATGAAATAAATCGGGCAAGTGGGACAGAGTGTGGCACGAGTATTATATTATTGTATATATATACCTATATATATATGCTATCCCTTTTCCCGTACGTAGTACACTTTTCCACCCAGACTACACAATTTCCCAACAACGCACAGACACACTGGCACAAGAAGAAGAGATGTTAAAAGGATGTAACTTTTGGGAGGAAAAGAGGGAGGGTTGTATATTTACAAGCTTAATGTAACCATCAATATCATCCTTCTAATTATACGCGTATAAAACCAAAAAACGCTTACAGTAGTAGTAGTGGTGGAGCAGCAGTGACAGTCGCCGCGGTTGTGAGGGTATATTGCCGGCTGCAAGGGCATTAGCAACATCAAACGCTATACATATATATATATAAGTCCATAAAAACTTGGAGAAAAATAGAAAAACCGAGACTCGTAGGATATAGTGTGCGCACCAATTGTGGCATTAGTTTTTAGAGTGATATTATAAGCGCAATAGTAATAAAAAGCCACTCACTCTCACTCAGTGAGTGAGTAACAGTCAGAGAGTATTATATTACACTTACACAGCTTAGTTCTTCAAATGCAATGTGCATTTACAAGCCAGCAGCACCGCCGCCACCGCCACTTCCTCCTCAAAGCCAGAGTGGATTCGAGAGATTGCTTTTTCTGCAAAAAAGAATCCTTTGTTTAGACAGCAAGGCCACCACCACCACCATAATATGCATGCATATAAAACAGAGAGACTATAGGACCTTGCTGACATTTCAGTTTAAAAAAAAAACTTGCGTAGTGTTAAAATGGGGATGCAGGGGGGGATAATGGGGATATAGAGTGAGAAAATTCAAGCCTTTGAAGTATAGAGTTTTCGGTGAGGGGATAGGAATAAAGGATACCTACTTTTTTCGAAATATTATTGATTCAAGAAGGAATAAAACTCTCAAGGAGAGGGAATGGGACGGCAAAAGGGGTAATGTGCTTTATATCCCCCGGATTTCAGATCAAACAGGGAAAAAATCCTATACAACCATTCCCTTTTTTAGTCCATGAATATAAAACGTGACAGAGTACATTCATAAAAATGATATTCATTACTTATGCAGAGAGCGAGAGAGAGAGAGAAGAAAGATACACATTTTATTTTATCTAGTGTCAAGTGTAATATGACAAAAACCCTTTTTTCGGCGGAGAGTAGGAAAGAGAACGAAGAACGTACTTATCTCTCCAGCCAGAGCTCTCTTCTTCTTCTTCTTCTCCAGCAACGGGTTTTTTATTCGGAAGTAAGAAGAAGTAGTAAGTAGTAGAGCAGGAGTAGCAAAAAGGGAGAGAAGTTTGAGGGCAAGATAGAGAGCGAGCCCCACGGTAGTCGGTAGTGATTCATATGAGTCATGATGAGAGCAAGCGTGGACTCTCTCTCTCTCTCTCTCTTCTTCACATCTCATCTCATTGATTCTATTCTCCCTTGGTGCTAGCTCTACTTTCAGAAAAAAAAATACTAGTAATGCTCCTCGCGAAAATACGATGTGCCGTTGTAGAGCAGATCTATTGAGCGGAAGTGCTATCTTTTCTCTCTCTCTCTCTTTTCTTTCTCGCTCTCGTTCACTTTCTCGCTCTTTTCCCTTTTTCCCTTCATCCTAACATCATCATATTATATATATCTATATATACCTACCGAGATGGAAAGATTGTGTGCGGTAGCTCTTTTTTCCTCCCGAAAAAAATCTCACTCTGACTCCTTCCCCACCAGCAGCATAGCACAGACAGAGAGAGAGAGAGAGAGAGAGAGAGACACTCTCGGCACTCACCATTTTTTCAAAAATGCAGACACACCAAAAAAAAAAGTTGCCACAAAATGTGAAGGAGAGAGAGGAAAAAAGGCGAGCGAGAAGATTTGTACATAAAAGGCGCTGAAACTGGCAGCAGTGTGTGTAGCACAAGTTGTTGTTACGTTACCATTACTCCCCATATAGAATAAAGAGGACAGAAAATAACGTAGTGACTCTTTTTTTTCTTCTGACTGTGATGCATCTCCATGGGTTTTTTTTCGTCTTCCCTTTTTTGAATTTTCTCTGGGTGATATTACACGAGTAATGGTAAAAACGGGATGGAGAGAAGAAGTAGAAGAAGAAAAAAAAGTTTTTTTTTATATACTCTCGGACTCTTGTGCGAGGATTTTCTTCCCAGGCGGGTTTTTACTTTTTATAGATGAACATGGACGGCCAAATGTATAGTGCCTTCTTTACTGTCAGTCAGATATTGTCAAGTTTTATTAGACTCTCTATTGGCTGCCCTTTTACATTGCATTGGACGGAGCTTTATGACTTCTCGCTGTTTTTCCCCATTTTTGGTTGTCGTTTCTTACCCCGGAGAACATGTTATAATATCCTTACAGGGGAAAAGGGGAAAAAATGCATTTAAGGGCTGTGAGACTATACTAACTAACTATAACTTTAGTATATATATATATATTCATAATATTATAATATACATCTTCTCCCCGTCTCGTCGTGCTATATGAATAAGAAGTATATTTTTATGTGTGAAAAAAGTAGCAACAGCTCCTACTTTCCTTTTTTCCCCTTGGTTTAGACGGCTATACTTAATGTAATATAATGCATGTACTTGGTTGAGTTGTGCTGACTAGCATTTTCTTTCGATGTATCTTTTCTGTCTGCAGAAATTGCTCTCTCGCCTCTTTTCCTCCTCTTTCCTTGGGAGGAAGAAGAAATATTAGGAGATGTAGATGGATGGAGGGTTTCAACAGAATGTATCTGTGGAACAATTTATTCTCATCCCTTCTTCCTTTTTTTCTCTCCCTTTTCTCTAGTCGGTTTCGGCCTTTCCATTTTCTTTCTTGTTCTCTCTTCCTCCTTTCGTATCATAGTCCTATTTATTCTTCATCACTTTTCTGGAGAGAGAGAGAGAGAAGAGGAATGAAACAGGGTATCCCGGGTATGAACCGCCGGGACAGAAGCTTTTTTTATTATTATGTATAGCAGACTAGGCTTGTATATCAAGTTTTATACTTTGAGCCTGCAGTTGTTTATACCTTGGGTCAAAAAGTATCGCAGTTCGGAGAGTGATGAGACGAACCAAGGCTTCGAGGTCCCTGCCATCACTCCCATCTTCTTGATTTTCCTTTTCCCCTTTCCCTCCGTGGAATCCCTCCGAGTGATGATGCAGACAGACATGGTTATAATGCAATTTAGACTGCCGCATCATTTTCCTCCTCAAATACTTCCAGTACGTGGTTGTGTGCCTCCCTCCTCCTCCCTGCCCATGATACAAAGTTTTTTTTTTGAAAAGTACTGCACTACATGTCGGCGGAATTGAATGGTGTAACGGCTCCAGTATGAACTCCTGGGATTTTCTTCAATTGCTTCTGTAGCCTCACTCTCCGACGTGTATTACGTAATAGGGGAAACAATTTCGAGAGAATATATACTCTCCATTCCCTTTACATCTTTTATGAATGCATTTCCTAGGAGATGTAGCACTTTTGCTGGAGCAGCTTTATTGTTATAGTGGGATCATGGTAATTCAGTCGTAGCGTTTATAGTCACCAAGCAAGAAAGCATATATATGGATGGAGGGGATTGTGTAGCAGTAGTAGTAGTAGTGACAGCCTGTTTTCCAGAATATATTTTGCGTCATAATCAATAATGTAGTATAACTTTTAATTTCACTTACTACAACCCGAGTCTTCTCGTTCAAAGGAATGTGCACCCAGTTTTCACGTGAAAATGCGTCCATTTCCCAACATGATCCATCCTTTTAAAAATTATTTAGGGAAAGAAGGGATCTGGTGTCTGGTGTCATCATCATGCGAGATGTACTGAACAAGATGGGTCATGCCGTAGTACTCTGGCTCTCACAGCACATCTACTTGCTTGCTTGCTTGCTACCTTTGTCATCATCATGTCACAATGTGGCCTGTGAAACCTCATAAAAATGGGTTACAATATTGTAAAAGCGTTAAAAAAATGTCGTTGATTGGGAAAACTGTGAAACGGAAGGGAAACTGGAGAAGGACACGAGAAGGTATTTTGTAATATCGCTTACACTCTCAGGCCGTCGTGCCCTTATCAATGTTACCTTCTTGCATGGCGGAGTAATCGAGAAAGAAATCAGGCAGAGAGAGTATAAAACTGCTGGGGAGAACTACGGAAGGCGACATAAGACAAGCCAATAAACGCATTGAAAGTGTCATGTTCAATATGTGTTCTAACAGTCAAGACGTTTTTCCAGGACGTTTTTCAGCCATGTTGTCCACTTTTTCTCACTTCCGCTCCTCTGCTCAAGTCACGCAACCCAACCCAACCAACAACCACTTGGAATAGACGTCAAGAGAACAAACGACAAGCATCTGCATATACATATGTTCAAAAATAGACGAAAAATAGAGAAAAAGGCACGTCAGCATAGGCTGCCCATACTGAGGTTTTTTTTTAAATATTTCACAGACGGAGTTGTTGTACATTCATTCACCTTTTCCCCTTTTCTATGAGGTATTATGGTCCGAGTGGGTCAATAATTGAGTGAGGTTGATGGCTAGTTAAGGATCTTATATGGAGTGCTGTGCAGGATCACACAGTTTTGTACATTTTTTGTGCCGAGGCTTGACATAAAAAAATATAATATGATGGAGATTCAGATGGGGTAAGATGAAGAGTTATTAAAGTGTAATATAAAATCACGATAAATTTGATATAAGTCAAGTAGAATCTTAATTTATAAAAAACGAAAAAAATAATATCCTTTTTGCTGTATCGCCAACAGGATTTTAAACGTTAGTCATATTCATCACAGGATCTCACTTGATATATTTTTTTCATAAAATTCTCGTCAAGTTTGACGGTTTTTATGATTCCCCACCATGAGCAACGGTTTGTCAAAAATATTACAAACAAAGGCGAGCAAGTGGTGACAATAAACAAGCCCACACAATAATACTAACAATTCAATACATTTTTCCAACTCCATTTTTTTCAGCATTATATTATTATACCCAAATAAAATGCCATATTAACGTGAACACAGAGGGACGCCGTCGTGATGATTTTTGGTAATGTGATTATATTATTTCTCTTAACAAAGCAGTAATTTTTTTTAAAACATGCTGAATTTGGTAGATTATATGCGCTATTTCGTTGAAGCTTCACAGAGAGAAAAAAAAAACCTACGATAAATCTCGGAGTATAGTAGTGGATACATATATATACCTACACTTACTTACTTACCCCAATAACTTTAGATATCGAAGCATTGTTAGTTGTTGTTTTTTGTCGGAATTGAGCTTTCTCACTCTTGTATCCCCAATTCATTATGAAAACCCCCATCACATAATTCCCCATTGGGGAGTATTATGGAAAAAAGAAGTGTATAAATAAGCGTGAAATGCGAACACAATGATCCATCATCATTCGAAAGCTACTACTTCCTTTTTTGAGTGAACATCATCCAACCAAGGTATTCTGTATTCTCTCTGAAAAGACCGTTTTTTTGTTCTTTCTTTCTGACTGAGTGAGCTGGTGAGTGAAGAGGAAAAGAAAGAGGAGGACGGAAGAAAAAAAAGCAGGGAAAAAACCTGGAATATCATTGTGGCTTTCTGAGTTATTATGATTTTCTAAATGGTACAATAAATTAAGGGGTGGTTTTTCACTCCTTTCCAAACTCTTCATTTTCCCTCAATCATTATTAAATAAAAAAAATCCTTTTTTGGATTGGTCTCTCTCTCTCTCTCTCTCCCTCTCGCTCTCTGTCTCTCTCATGAATCCAAGTGAGGAAGCCGAGTAGATTTTTTTAGAACTGTTTTTTTTATTACACAATGCCTTCACACATAATTCGTTTATTTCACAATTCTTAATGAAATGCAAAGCAAGGAGGGCAACGGTGAAGTATGAAATATGCCACCACCATTTTGAAGAGAATATATATATGAAACAAGCTGAGTGAGTAGTTGAGTATTGTAATAATAATAATAATAATATGGGTAGATATTAGAAATATTGTTCAATATGGCTGCTGGAAACACAATTTTTGAACAAGGTTGAATGGCAAGGTTGGTCGATTATGTAAACGGTAATCATGTTTGAGTCGTCATAAGAAGAATGAATACAACTTTTGACAGCTTTTTATCTCTCTTTTTCCTCTCTCTCTCTCTCTCTCTCTCACTCTGGACAGCTGCCCCACTACCACTAAATATTCCCTTTAGTATACCCTAATACACGCGTATCAACCGTATATCGTCGTCCTCTTTGCTCATGTTTCAAAAGAAGAGCTGGCTGTTGGTTCCAAGGGCTGCCCTGCTCCTGCTCCTCTATCCTGCCTGCCTGATCTTGGCAAACGGTTTCCATTGTAAAATGAGTTGAAGCTTTGATGATGATAACCCCATGTAACAGCCATATACAACACACACACTTCACATGTTTACTTCTTTTTTTATCCACTGCTGTTGCTAAATGAAGGAGAAACTCCTTTTTGATCGGGCTTAATATTGTGAGAATGAGTGCACTCTGGAGGCACGGAGCGTCATGTCGTATTATTACATGTGTATATGCGTCGTAAAAAGCAATGAAGATGTATGTACTAAATAACTAATATCACCCATCTACATCCCCCACTCGCCTCCCTTCTTGAGTACACACTGGAGATGAGGTTTGATACGAGGAGGATAAAACATAAAGCATATTTCTTTTTCGGATTTGGATTAATTTGATCCAGGCAGAGCGAGAGAGCCAGGCCAGGTTTGGGGGAAAACGGGCTAACTTTACAATCAGAGTGCACCAACAACTGCTGCTGTTACAGCCAACTTTTACTTCCCCTCCTCTCCTGCTCGTAGCTTTTATCCGGTCTGTATATATGGTCGTGTTGGTTGGTGGTGGGGGACACTCTGGAAATATATAAAAGTACACTTTTAGTTTGCGTAACATGTTTTATAATGTACGTATCAAAGTCCAATCTTGCAGTATCCCTCCCTGCTCTTGTGCGAGATACAGTATAGAAAGAATATAAGCAGGCATATAATATATTCGTTACGGTTTGGTTTTGATTGAGCCTTTTTTGTCAAGGGCTTCGTCTCCCTGTGGAAGTGGCAATGTGTAGTAGTAGTCGAGGCATTACAGGACTTGTAACAGCATCATTATCATCATCATCATGATTATGATATTTGATGCGATGGCCGTGTCTGTTGAGTCAGTTGGACCCTTGTGAATTTGTTGAATGAAGCCATGAGAACAGTTGTGGTCGGGGAAATGTAATGACGGTATACACTCCTGGGTCCATAGTCCAACAAAATAAAAAAGCTCCTTTTCAATATTACACATTGTGCTGAATGAATGGAAGTTATGAAATGAAGATATGAAAATAGACAAGGTCCATTGTGTATTAATATAGTCCTGGTTGGATGTAATACGGGTGACGCGACAGGCATGGAGTGAGCGAGCTTTGAAGGATGAAGAAGAAAACTATTATATGAAGAGAAAAAAGCTTGTCTGCTGTGCTGTGGGAGCGACCATGATGGCTGTGCTACATGCATGTCATCTGGATCATCTTTTTTTTATGTTTTATTCGCCTATTAATACAAATTTTCCTTGGGATGGGGAACCTACTATATACTATGGGGTTTAGTCTGTGCTGCATGATATTACCACTGTGCGTTCATATGATGATGATGATGATGATGATGAGAGGTCTAAAAAGAGTAAATTTAAAATGGATGTGTGTCGAGGGAAACACTGGATTGAAATTACTGGGAAATTTTGGCCATTTTCAATGCTGCTCCACCACCACTGCACACACGTACACCACTTTAGCAGGAGGAGTACAAGCGTTAACCATATAAAACACACGTTTTGTGACACCATTCAAGGAAAAAAGTAAGGGTAAATAGCGTAGTCAGTCAGAAGAGTCATTGAAG
The DNA here is from genome assembly GCA_036850665.1 of Dicranocentrus wangi. NCBI lineage: Eukaryota > Metazoa > Arthropoda > Collembola > Entomobryomorpha > Entomobryidae > Dicranocentrus > Dicranocentrus wangi. The sequence continues at coordinate 93,010 of JAANSN010000006.1, read as the reverse complement.
TTGATTAAATTTCCCTTTAGCTCTGCATTATCCGATAAAGGCTAAAAAAGAGCGTGGTCGTGTAGTCGCAGTGAGAGAAAACATGACATAAAATGGTTTATCTATTTTAGCTTCCATCATATAATGTACATAAAGGGTTGACATTGCAAAATGGGTATACCCTGGCCCCAAAAGTTGGATTTGGCAAAAAAAAAATTAATCAAGCTTTTGCTTCCTTAAAAAATTATGACTATGCATGTAGTCGTTATAGGATATTAAGTATGTACATATATATAGCACTTATAATGTATAGATGTTTCACCGCATATATCATAAAAATATTAGAGAATTGTGTTTTCGCCTGTTCCCTTCTTGTCAATCCGTGTTCGCCTTTGTGTTAGAAAACAATTCCTGGCGGCGCAGCAGTTCCCCGACCGAATTTATTAAACTTGCTTCTCCTCTAAAGTGTTTTCAAAATCGGTCAAACCTATGGGCGATGACAGGGGGGAAAAATTAATAATACGTTGAAAAACTTTTTTTTTCCTCCATAAAAGCTTAGTTACTTACATTACGGGTTGAAATGTGATTTTCGTGGAAGGTTTATAATTCTACAAGGGATACTTATCTGTGGTTTTGGGTTGGTAATATGTTGAACATGACATTTTCCCCAATCTAGTAGCAGCAGCAGCTCCTTACTGTGTATGGCGAAAAAAAACCCAGTCAAAAAAATTTCGAGTTACGAGTAGGCTGGGTTGGTCACCCCGAAAAAAAATAATAATAAAACCTAGTAGTGTATAGCCCCCAAAATTTACAAGAAAAAGGAGTGATATCACATTTGGAAATTTGAAAAATCGGTTCAACCACCGAATAATAAATTAGTTTAAAGTTATATAGAATTTTTTTCCCTGCCCAGCCACTCCGCCCGAGCTCCTCTCTCCAATATCGAACATGAGAATTGACAGTTTACCCGATTACTAAAATTGCTTTTTTTTCCTTTGGCTCTCTGGCTGCTGCTGCTGAAAGTGTATTTCATGAAAGTATTTATTTCCCCCCGTCAAAAAATAATACAAAATGAAAGGGGATCGTATAAAATAATATAGCATTTGAAATGAGCTAACCAACAGTTTTTTTTTCACTCATTTACAATTTATGCAGGCCACCTATTTTTCATGTCGAGTTGGATAGATCATATGTGTTAAAATGGAAATTCCAGGAAGAGCGCAACACAACACATCAACCCTTAAAACGATTGAAAAAAAAATGTTCGTGGTGTGTTTTTGAAGGGGGACGTCGTCCATGCTCCGAGTTCAAAATAGTTATGCATTGACTTTTTTTTATTATCGATTTTTACTAAATGTAGATCATTTTAATGCACGGTGAGCCGAACGTAGGGAAATGGGGATTTAAAGAAAAACAGAGAAAAAGTTTGCTAGGTGTCAGTGGATTTTTTTTTTGTTTTCTTCCTTTGATTATTAAACACTATTCGCTTATGGGAACACTATTTTGTAAGCAAGGGGACAGCACATTGATCAATGTTGTGTCGCTGATGATGATGATTTTTTGGAAGGTGATGTTCGTCTGATCGTTGTGCCTTATTACATTGTTTTGTTGAGTGGAGCTGGTTTTTACGGCGCCCTTCGATTCTGCCGGTTCGTTGAATCCGAAAAGGACGAACCACACGGTGTATAGTACAGTGCATTGCACTACTTAACCTACTCATCCGATGATGCACACCTTGTCACTCGAGGGTTATCCCTGGTGCAGCTTTAATATTCTAAATTGAAAAGCTTATATATACCTACTCAAACAAACATTGAACTTGCTCTTCTTAGCAAACATTATTTCGGCTATATAGATACCTACTTAGTTTTTGGTTTTTGAGAAATTCATCAAACGGAAAGGGAAGTAAGTAAGTGATATAGGGATTTTGAAGATGAGGTTTTTTTTGTTGAGGATGTGTAAGCCTCATTTTTCTTATAAGAAGGATAATTTTCCACTCTTATTAACAATATGATATAGTTTAGAGGCCCTGCATCATCATCCTTCCCTTAGTTTTACTCATGCATATTATTTAGCCCCACAGATTTGGTATCACGTAGTATCAGTGTCTCATCATCCCTGCTGAACTGCACAACTCGACTCGCTCCTGTCAACTCATTTATTTTTGTTGGTAAACATGTACATATTATATATACACTACCTGAGGTAGGGAGTAGTAGGGATTTTTTGGAGACCTCCAGACATTCGCCATGATGCGTAATTGGTGAGGATAGTACAGTTTTAATGTGGACAAAGAGGCCGAAAATTCTTAGGAAATTTCCTTTTCTCATTTACACAACAGTAAATCCATCCGCAACGTCGTTATCTCTCTTGATCTGTTCATCTATCGGCTCACACAGGGCACAAAACAGGGTTTCATTTCATTCCAAAGGAGATAGTGGCACACACACTGCGCTCTGCTCCTTCCTACTAATATCCATACAGTGTGACTGTCGTCGTCTTCTTCTTCTTACAACGCAAGACTTTTTTTTTCTCAAGTTGGTTGGTATGCCGTGCCATTGGGCCTTCTTCGTTCGGTACACTCCAAGAATTCTCCGGCAACTGCACTGTCATCATCGTCGTCCCCATCATCATCACCACCACCACCAACAAAAGCAAAAACGAGCAAGCAAGCAAGCGGAGCTTAAACAAGACTATGTCGCCTGTTTGTTGAAATCCTCCGTCGCCATCACCTCATTCTGCTTGACCTTTTCGTCTGCCCATTTTAGTGTGAAACGTGGTTTAAAACTTTTTGGGATTTTTCTGGACACAACCTCAACAACCTCGCTCTGTCTTTGCTAATGGGGCTCGCTCGCACACAAACACACAGGTATACAGTATATCGTCACCATTACCGCATCGCATCACATCACATCCTTCACTTTGGTCTGGGAGACGAGAGAAAAATGTTTTCGCTACCTTTTATTTTTAATATTGGAAAAATGACTTGAAGATATTATTATATTGCTGTTTAAGGGGTATAGCCCGTCGTCGGTCGGTTCCTTACGGATATACGTTAAAATTTACAACACCTCAGCAGAGATATCCCTTGTCAGACTAACTTTCGCTCTTTTCATTATCCCACCACCACCACCACGGTGGTGGTGGTTGGTGGTGTCGTGGGCCTCTGTAAAAGTAAAAACTACATAATATATATATACATAAACCTTTTAGAGCTCTATTTATTTTTCCCTGCTAAATACTGTTATGTCAGGTAGGAGTTTAAGGGCTTGTTTGTCATTTCTCAAAGGAGCGATGCTGAGAGTCCACATTTTCCTCATTCCTCAGCTCGTTGGGTATAATTACTCCTTCGTCTCATAACATATGGGTTTCGTAATAATAATAAATGTACCTTCAGGAGTCATTGTCAGTTCCACATGTGTTATGTAAGGCTGATCTCTTTATTAAAACGTCAGAGCTGTGTGTGTTTTACGAGATTTGTGCCGACAAGAATTAATGAATCCATCATAATCTGGAAATGTGTGATTGATCATGATAAACATGAGAGTAAAGTGAAAAAAACTTGTTCCAGTTTCAAGATATCACTTATTATACCTCTCTCTCCCTCACTCTAGGAGTAGCACTAAATGTACAGGAAATGGAAACACTGAGCACCATTACAACCCAGGAGATAAGATGATTATACTAAAAGTGTTCACAAGATATTCGCTCAAATTTTTGCGCAACAACTCCAATAAACCTCACCGTCCGATTCAATTAAAAGTAATGGTGGCAGGGTAGGCCATCAAAAACAGGGATTTTTCCATTTCTTTATTTTTTTACCTCTCTACCTACCACTTACCTCCAATGTGAATTTCCATTTTTTTTGTTTTACAACTTGGAAAAAAAAACAAGCCAGACTACAGTAGTACACAATATATGGAAGATATGATATGAGCCATGCTAAATGTACGCATATATATAGGATTAATTGTTTGCTAATGCAGTTTGCTCATGTTCCTCTTGTTGTATGAACATCATTGGAATTTAAGATACATGGCAAGGTGGTGGGTAGTCGTGAGAGATGAAAGGTGTCTGCTGGATGTTTTACCGTCTTTCTTTCTACCACTACTACCTTTGGATAACACCTTGTTAAAGTGATAATAGTAATGATGATGATTTGGTGGTGATAGATCTCTGCACACACATTGCACTGGTGAGAAGACTGGTGGTGATGGTGTTTCTTCTAGTGCTCATGCAGTAGTAGTCTAGGTATGATATTATTGTGCTTTTTAGTCGTCGCGTCCTTATATATAACCGCGCTGGTTTATAGTACGTAATGATGATTACTTATGTTTCATATGCGTTTTATTAGCCTTCCTCTTCTTCTCCCTACCATATTGCCATTCTATTTTCTATTTTTTCTGCTCTCCTCTCTGTCGGGATGCTCAACTAGAGAAGAAAAAAAATGACTGAGGATGATGACGGCTTTTTGAGCAAATAGCCCCAGGCTGTGTGATATGGAACCAGTGGGCATTATATCATACAACCATTTTTTATTATTATTCTTTTTGGTTATACAAACAGTTGAGTTGAGGTATAGATAGATAGAGACCAGCGCTAGGCATCCCCACAAAATGGATTGAGGGTATGATGAGCTACGAGGAAAATGAGGGAGGAGGAGGGGGCTATGTAATAATAATGTAGTAACAAAAATTATATTTCTTCTTTAACTCTTTTCTTGTACAATGGTGGCGAGGCTGTATAGGATCACCTGTACATTTTTTTCTTACTTTTTTTCTAGCTCGTTTATTATTGCATTAAAAGTTGGCCTGGTCCAACTTTAACACGATATGAATGGGCGAAAAAAAAAAAAACTTGAAATGAGTGTGCAGAGGCTGAAAATGGGTTTTTAATTTTTTTACACAACTCACAATTCAACTGGCTGGATACGTGATGAGGTGAGTGAGTTTTTCGACAAACCATATAATATATATAAGAAATCGGTGCCCAACGGACTTTTGTCAAATGCGTCGCGTCGCCCATATTTTAGCTTTTTTATTGATGTAAACGTAACATATTATGGCACATTGGAGAAAGGGAATGGGGAAAGATGGCATTTAGTTTTTGGCAAGGAGTTGAAAAAAAAAAACAAAAAAATGTGTGGTCACTAACAGGCCAGATTAGTCGTAAAAAATTAGAGGTGTAAACGGAGAGTGGGATTCATAAGAAGAGGTAGTAATGCGGATTAAACAAGGTGATATGATATTATAATTCCCTTTGCGTTTTGATATAATACTTTTTAGTTGTTGAACAGGAGCACGGACTAACCTTGTAATTCAACGATCCGTGGAAACACGGCTATGTGTCTACTCTTCTTCTTCAGCTCGTTTTCGTTCGTAGGAAAACGAGATGAAAATGAAGATGATGAAAACTGATGATAACAATGATATGGGGATCAGAGAATGTGTAAAAAGGTTATGAAACAGGTGTAGCACATTATAAGTGTATTGGTATATTCCGTCGTCCATGTCATATCCCAATTTTTGCTTACTTTTTTTACTGACTCGCACATTTTTTGAGGGATTTCTTACAACGAGAAGAAAAAAAGTCGTCCCATTTAATTGTATATGTTTGCTGGTTTTTACAACTAAAAATTGTGTCCCTCGACCGACTCGCGTAATTTTATGTAAACGATACGAGTCTTCCTGCTGCTGCTGTCGTATCCACGTCCACCAGGGTTTTGCATTTTTTTTTCTCTCTGTTGAATGACGAGTTTACACTGTAATTGAAAAAAATATACCTATTAACGGATCAAGGCTGCACCTAACAGTTTTAGTTCTTTTAAAGCCAAATTTTCGATTTCGTCCTCGGGAAAATAGGCTCAATGCTGGATTTAAATGCGACTAATTCATCGGCTCAAATAATGACAAGGACCTTTTGCGGTTTGTCTGGTGATGGTGGTTAGGCAGATTAGGCTTGATTGTATATCAGCATTGCATTTTGTGCAATGCCAATTTTTATTACTGTACTCCCTGACACAAAACCGAGCCTCTCAGGTGGTGGTGCTCATGCTCATGAAAAAATTTCGAAAGTTGGATTGGAAGTGAGGAGTTTGAAGCGTTTTTTTTTTCTCTCTCTCGTTTTTTGGCTAGCTAAGTAGACTCCTCTTCTGAAGGAGGATATGGTTGCTGGAGGCGTTTGTGAATTGATTAGTTCTTGACAGGATATCTAATCTGTGGATTTAAGCGGCGAGAAGTTGAGCGAATTACATGATGGTGCCCCTCTGCCGAAAAAGAATTTATGTGGTGGCGGCATTCCCTGTTGTGTCATTGCTATTCCTTATTTTGCCTGATCGCATAGCGTCGTCATCGTGAAGTGAAGCGAGTCTGAGGTGATGTGATATTACCACCACCACAGTCTACTTGCGGAACCATTTTCGATGTACAAAAAGTGGAATATTATGAATGTTAATGGACCATCTCGGAAAAAAACGTGCTCTACGGCTAGCACATACAGTCGTCGTAGCTAGCAAGTAACAGGTACCATCGGATTACCACCTCGTTTTTAATATTTTAACCGCAACTTGTTGGTTTTCAAGGATTGTAAAAGTCCACTCTAATTGCTAAGGTTTGACTCAGGGCTAATATAGTTCAATTCACTTTTTTCTTCAGCCCGTATGTATTTGCTGAAGAAAAAAACGTGCTCTACTCTATCCACTTATATATTTTTCCATCACGAAGTCTCCAAGCTTTTATTCAAAATGACGATGATGATGATGAAATATAATAGAGATCCTTTCTTCAACACTCAACGTTTTCAGAGAGACGACAAACCCGCTTGGCAATAATTGAACTCCAAATGAAGCCAAATGAGAAGAAGTTTTTGTTTTGTCTTTGCACATATTCCTATAGTTTCCTTTGATATATATATATATATATTATATAGTATTCAGGGCGTATGACCTCTTGAACTTCATCTGAGAAATAAATGCAGCATTTATATGAAGCCACATATAGGGGATCTCTTCTTTTGTACTTTGTAGGTGTGTTGTGATGAAATTAAGTAATAGTTATTTTAGGTTCAACCATCCTCCCCCTACGACGAGGCTGTAATTGAACCAGAAAGTGACATTTGTACCGAGTGTTAATAATGACGTGCTCTGTCCCTCTGACTCCAACTTCTCGAGATTAGTGGAAAGATTCTGTATTTAATTATATTTGCACTAATTCATACTGTTGGAGCATCATCAATACCCTCAATCAACAGAGAGGGAAAAGGTTGAGAAGTTATCGGAACAGTGATGTTGCTGCGGCACTCACTTTTTATGGGGGGGAATTTTTTCCAACATTTTTCTTTTGGAAAAAAGTGCCGTGATCAAAGGGCAGTTTGACAGGGTCGTCAGTGCCGCGCCGCCGTTTTCCTGATTAGCTCTTATCGGAAAGGGGAAAGATTCGGAAGAGAGTTTTGCAGAGGAGTTGTGTTTATATACATTTTTTACGCAGCAGCAGCAGCACATCTTGTTGTTGGTTGGTGACAGCCCAATCTGACTTGTTTCTTGATGTGATTCGTACCGCTCTGCTGGGGCTTGCATAAAGTAGGGCAGCATTCTCGTAAATGTTGACAAGCCAGCACAGCTTCAGCTATATCCATGCAAAATCGCGATAGTAAATTAATTCATTAAATATTATGAAAAAAAAAATGTTAAAATAGCTCCGCAACTTATTATTACGAGCGAGTCACATTATTTGTATGTCCCATCCCATCACGCCGAACCCCAGTAACAGCAGCAGCTAACGGCACAGAGAGGAGAATTATATTATTTGAAAAAAAGAAGGAGTGAACAAGTGAACTCCTCGATAGTTGTTAACTATGGCATATTATATACATATGCACCCATAGCAGAAAAAAATGTAAATATTGCGTATCTGATCTGATGATGGAACAAAGTGCACGTTTCACGACAACCGATCCCACCACCAAATCCACCGCTCATGATCGAATGCATTCTCATGATTTCTGTCTAACCATATCCTCGTCTATCTTCCCCTGAATCAGCCATGACAATTTTCGAGTACAGTTGTGAGGAGAGCACAAATGAAATGGATTTTCCCTGTAATAAGTTGCAGTTGGGAGGCGTGATCTCCTCGAAAAAGGGCAAATTAGAGCAGATACATGAACAACGAGCATTACACCACGATACGAGACTCCTTTAGAACGTTTTTTTATTATTGTTATTGTGTGTATCATTGTCATCATAGTATATACACAGGATCCACAAGGTATATATATTACTCACTCTCAGCGCCTCACTTCACTGCCATAATTTTCCTCCAAGTCTCGCGACCCCACTACAAAAAAAAACTATATGATTATAATAATATTTTTCTTGTCTGTTTTCACAGAGCAGACCCCAAATTTACAACCATTTTGCATAATCCGTGCTATTAAACTGTGGCAGTGTGTATTTATTATGGAAGTAAAAATCAGTGTGGTGTCACTCGTTTGGCATGAATATACTGAAGTGAACTGAGAATTGTGAATTATTAAGTGGATAACTCCAACTCGACTCACATTGCTCACAACTTTTATTATCACAGTAGTTAGTTGATTACATTAGGTTTAGGCCAACTGTCTCTGTCTTTTTTGAGTTGGCGAGAGTGGCCATTCTTCGTTCGTCGTTGTTCTGAAATGATCAAATACACTAACACACACACACACACACACACACACACACGTGGTGTGTGAGAGTCGAGGATGTTAAAATGTGTAGCAAGAATAAAGCACTTGCAAATTTTATGACACGCCTCTCACATCATCAAATTAGTGATTCACGAATGACAAAGATTGACTACTCAATCAAATGCTTTTAAACGAGAGAGAGAGAGAAAAAAACTTTTGTACTTGAGTTACGTACTTATGCAGGCCATTGTAAACTAAAAAAAAGTTGACGCGTCCTTTCTTGATTATCACGCATCCCGTACAAAAATATCGCTTCTAGTTGGCAATTTTCTGTCTTTTGTTACAAAAAAATTATACATGTGGTTTTGTTTTGAATGTCAAAATTTGTTTTTTTTTCTTCTCAGAAGGTTGTCACACAAAACAAAACATTTCGTTGTCTATTTAGCAATAATTATGTCGAAATATTTCTGTCTTCGCTCTGGTATTTAGTCACGTAGTGGGCAGTCCTTGAAGGGGAAAAAATGGGAAAAAATTATATTTGCAACAATTGTTCGAATTGGAAACGAATCCAAGGGCGTCTATTATCAAACAATTTTCTGCACAGTTGTCCTTGTCTGACTAAACTGCATAGTTAGTCATTGCAAAAAATAACCCCAGCTTGTTACTTCAACTCACGCGCTAACTGTAACTAATTTAAGGCGAAAAAGGATCCCTTTCCCTTCATTTTGATTCCGAAGACGGTATCTCACGAAAAAAAAACAAAGCGAGTCGAAAATGCGCCGAACATCCTATATGAAATGTAAATGTTATCTCTTGAATTTTCTCCCCTTTCCACTCTATTTCCTTAAGAAGATGATGCACTAAGACAAATAATGAGGGTTGAGAAATTCCCGTTGTACCCTATTCTCTTACCCTTTCAGATCACCCACATTGTGGAAAACCTTCTTATTAGACCGAAACTATGTAGGCCCTTGTAATGAGTTTTTATTTCGTGATGGGAAGATACCTATCTCTATTTCCTCAGAGGAGAGGCGGAAAAAGAGTTTCTCCACACAGCAACATTTCCTTGGCTCTTCTCTCGAAATTTTCTCAAGGACCTTCACCGTCGTCATCAAGGGAATATTTGGATGTGTGTTCCCTTAATCATCACGAATTCCGTACAGTCAGGGAGGTTGAGAAGGTGTTACAGTTTGTCTTCATTTTCATTAAATCCCTGCGGCTGTTCCCTCTCCCAATTCTAAATATTATTCCACACGTTTTGTGTAGAATGAATGGCAAATGGTTGCGCAAGTTGACTAAGCTTATAAGCCAAATCCCTAATTTGATATCGGCATCCTATATATATCAAAAAAGGTTGTAAGTAAGAAGATGATGTTTTGACGAAAACATGGCAACGACGTTTTCCACAAATGTTTATGGTCATGTCCGGATTTTGTTTGTGCGGAATAATAGTTCCGGTTTGAATTGGCATGTAGTCTCATAGTATTTAATTATGAGCCGTGATTACATCTCACAAAGAGCAGGGGAACTTGTTTCATCATCACATTCTCGTCGATTGTCGTTCCGAATCCCACAAACGCACAAAAATTCACACATTTTTCCATTCCAGACAAATACATTGGATGAGACGCAAACGCAAAAAATCCTGTTTCCTGTCAATCCAATTTTCATTCTTACGCATCGCGCGCAGCAGTGGTGGACAGACCCACCGAAATGCTTTATTTGCAATTTGTTCTACATCCTTATAGTAGTAGTAAGTAATCCTGTTTGCTTGTGATTCCCAGTCAACAAGTGCGTGAGACGAGAAATTACGTGCTCATATGTTCACTGATTTGTTTAAAGATGGTACAAATGATTTGAAAAATGAAAGCAATAATAATAATTCTTTTTTTTTGTTTTCTCTGTCGGCAGGCAAATGTTCCCTCAGATGAAGTTCCGAGTCTCTGGACTTGACCCAAAGGCCAAATATATTTTGCTCCTGGACATCGTCGCTGCAGATGACTACCGATACAAGTTTCATAACAGGTTTGTTCTTACCACAACACGCTAATAGAAAAAATATCTATAAAGAAACTAGTGCAGCAGCAGCAGCAGCAGAGTGTTCCCTCAAAATAAAATTCTTCTTGGTCTAGTTAGGCCCACTTGGCTATTCATTTCACTACATGTGCGTGTTAATTGCATAGGAAATGTTTTTTTAAAAAAGAGAAAAAAGAGAGAGAGAGAGAGAGAGAGAGAGTAGAGTTTCCCAGTGGGTGTTCGGTAAACAAGGTCGTCCTCCCCGTCTCTAGAACATAAGGTTTGTGTTGTAAATGATATAAACATTTTACATTTTGGTTCAACTCCTTCAGCCTTCTTCTAGCACATTCCATACATCTGCTTAAGGAGAGCTGATGAAAAGGTAATTTTGGAGGTTACGGCTAAATGGGATAGTGCTACTTTTAATGTCATTCGTTCACTTCACAGATAAGAACGCAAAGTTCATAGAGTAATTAAGATTGGGTTGCTGCTGCACTGTCGCATGCAACTTTTAATCGGCTCACAATTTTCTCCAATTTTCCCCCTCAAGACAATTGATATAAGCAGCAGCTAGAGGCAGAAGAAGCAGAGGAGTTATAATAAGCAATTTTAAAGCGGTCTGTGTAGGGTTTTTGATCCGTTTTCATGATTTGTAGGGAAACTGCTGACTGTGGCGTGTTTATAATGCTGTTTTGTCATGTCATTTAATTGTTATAGTACCCGAAATGCTTCTTTTTTTTATTATTTCATCGTGTCGTGAACTACCGACTAGACACAACAGACGGGCGACGACTATTTTCTTGAGAAAAGTCTGAAACCCAGTTATTTTTCATCGTTTTTATTTTCTCGTCTGTGACAATAAACTGAAAAGTTTATATTGTGTGTCGTTCGTGTGGTGTCCATCCATACCTTCGTGCAACTCAATATATATTCAGTCAGTCTCCACATTAGTATTGCCTCGCGCTAATGAATGAAAAAGTCAATATCGATCCGACTAATCTTGAGTGATTAATAATATGGAGATGTGATGACGGCTAGTATTTTTTATAATGGAATGCAATATGTAATCAATCACGCAAATACGGGCTCTCCTATAACGGTGCCCCCCTTTTTTTCTAAACTTGTCAATTTTTCTCCTTCATTCATTTCATTGTATGTGGATTTGAATAAATGGGAAATCTAATGACAGAAAATAACTTCATTGACTTTATATTGCCGCTCATTTAGCACAATTGTAGATTCTTGTGAGCAAAATGTTTCGAGCCTATTTATCATTTATAACGATCCTCAGGCGTAGGGACTAAGTTGGTAATTAACATGTAAAAGAAAAGGACGAAAAACAACCATTCATCCCTCCCTGCCTGTGTATACCGTACCCCGACCGAGCTCTCTATACTCACATCCAATGAAAATGTTCATTGAACTATTTTACCTAGGTAAAGCAAGTTAATAATAATGTCTTAAACGAAAGCCCCAAGTCTTCTACAGGCTACTTTTAGTAGACTTTCTCAAGTGGTGGTGGATGGGAGTGAGGATGGATGATGACTAATTATCGGACAGAATAGGATTGATTACAGTATGTAGGAATTAAAAGGGTTGCCTACTTGCATAATTTTTGTGAATTAGCGAGAACGAAGCTAATCAAGACGAAAACGATTTTTATTAGCATCACGTATATCCCCATATTAACTTTTTTTCCTCTCTTCTGGATTTGATGATTGTAATGGACTCTTTGCTTCGTAATTTATATCATTTTTTTTTCGTCCACTATTTATTTACTCTACTGGCGAGAGAGGAAATGATTGAAAAGGAGTAGTAGAGAGAGGTAATAGAATCGTGTCGAAGAATTGTACAGGACATGTGGGTTGGTACTTGAAGTACTTTTTTTTACTACGTCGTTATTATAACCCAGTACATTTTACCTGAGATGGTGGTGGTGGTGGTGGGGAATAATTTTAATGGAAAAAGTGGGAATGCAGTAGATAGGTAGATAGATAGAGATACAATAAAATAGGCTGAAGATGTATCGCCGTGTGGATATTAGTTTTTTCGCAGAGAAAATCCTCCCGTCCTTCTGACAATAAGCACATAATCAAGTATGGAATAAAGTGAGTGATAAAGTTATTCTACTACATCATCCTCTAATTATTTGAGTGGAAGTAATTAGCAGTGGCTGATGAAGATCTATTGAAGGCTTTTCCCTTTTTTCTTCGTCTTCGTATTCTGCAGTCAGTTCTGCTGATGATGATGTTGAGTTTAGTGGTTTGATGGTTTGTGGAGAGAGCATCATCATCATCATCATCATCATCATGATGTGTGGACGTAGCCGTTGTTTATATTACGACCAACTTTACACACACTCTCGTCTTCCTGGGAGGAGCACGTAGTAATAAATACATAATGATAGCCAAAAGTGTAATGAAGAAAGAAATCGAGCAATGGAAAATAAATAAGGATATGTGTAATGCCATGCCATTCGAATGAAAAAAGGATTGTTGGGTAGTACGTTGATTGTCAGTACGTGCTCATGGCCCATCCTTCGGTTGATAAAGTTCTCATATATATATATATATATATATATATATATATTGTGTGAGTGTGTGTGTGTTCTGCATCTATAAGAAAAAAAATATTAGCCCCATTGCGATTTTCCATAGAGGTTCGATCTAGTAGGTCGAGATAAGAAAAATATGTATATAATAGGCAAACAAAACAGCAGAGAGCACATATTTGTACAGGTAAATGAAACATACCTGATGTTTTTTGGATGGATACATAATTTCAAAAAAAAAATTCATCTATGGTGGTATAACAATCAAAAGTGGACAATGAAGCTGCTTCCATCCACTTCTTCTGCCATATGTTTCCCTTTCACAGGACCAGTCTTGAAATGTTACATTTTGAAAAAAAAGTGTCTCACTTTGAAAAAATCTAATTAGTAACGAGTAGCCTGATATATGCAGGTTGCAACTCTGGTAAAACAATAGCCAGAAACTATATATGTTTATACAATACGTCTGCATCTGCCTTTTTCCAACTCAACTCTCGAGTTTTCCTTCGAGTCTGGCTTAATGAACGGACAAAAACCGTATATATATATAACCACATGGGTTGCTGCATTCCTTCACATTTTTACGTTCCATTTTGTCGATAATTATTTGCAATAAAATATGTTGTAGATGATGATGATGATGTGTTTCAAGTATCCCATCTTTGGTGGTGGTATATGTGATGAAGTATAATGGTAATTATTATTATAACCCTCTTCTCCCGTGTAATATTTTGATTGACTAAATACACATATTTATATATATATATATATACATCGACCATATTTTTTTTATTACAGCCGATGGATGGTAGCTGGTAAGGCGGATCCTGAGATGCCAAAAAGAATGTACATTCATCCGGACTCCCCGTCTACAGGAGAGCAGTGGATGCAAAAAGTGGTTTCATTTCACAAACTAAAGCTGACAAACAATATCTCGGACAAGCATGGCTTTGTAAGTGAAAAGAAGTTTGAAATATATAATGTTATGTTTTTATTGTTAAATTATTGTAGTCAAGTGGGTAGGTAGGCTCTGAGCTGAAGTGAACCTGACTACATGGTCCCACATCATGAGTCGTCGTCGATATGAAGGACACAAAATACATACATCCAATTCACGACGGTGGTGTTGTTGGTTACCTTGTGTAAAAAAAAATATACAAGCTGCAAAAGGATTACATGATATGATATGATGACAAGAGCATGAGCATGCACTCACATAAATATGCTTCTCGTTTTCTCTCTCTCCAAAAAGTCTTTTGCCACCACTTCTTCGTGTTTTTTTTTACCGGCACATCGGCATTCTTGTTTTCCAAGATTTTTCAGATTGATAAGTAAGGTTCACTGGTCGTTGTTGCTCGTTTTTTGTTTTTACTCATTCTCCTCTTATTCCTCCTTATTACCAAGATCAAAGTAAGACGGGCTTTTGGGGTTTTTGTTGTGTTTGTTGTTGATGGAGTATTATAAAATGCGTACGGAATAGAAAAACAAATGAGCGAGTAGTAGTAGTTATAGTGGTAGTAGTGCTGTTGTTGTGGTTTCACAAGTTTTCGTGGTGGTGGCTATATTAGCGCCCGTTGGAAAATATGACGAGAAATGAGAGCAGCAGTGTGGAGGAATTGAAAAAAAAGAAGCGTGTTTGTTTTATTCAACTTTGTCTTATTATTATTACGTTTTCCATTATATGTCAGAAAGGGAACGCGACGCGGAGACGAGCTTCTGCAATCACAATGTTTCCTTTGTATATAGGTATATATTTTTTTTTTACAACGATGAGAGAGAAGTTTTGCACCCCGACAGTGCTTCCTTTCAGTCAGACCGAGTTTAAAAATGGGAGTGCGAAAGAGAATGAGTGCACAAAGTCATTATTTCTTTTGAATGTGCGAACAACTCGTGATGATGAGATCGATGAGTTTTTGTACTTTTTTTTTCATATACCTCTATACGCTCAGTCAGTCTGTCAGTGGGGATAATTGTGTTTAGTGTGGAGGAGAAAGAAAATGAGCTAAAAAAATGAGAAGCTCAGTGGTCACATTTAAAAAAACCTCAACTGTTTCGTTCGTGCTGTTTCTTTTTTGCATTAAAGCTAGTGTGGCTCCTGCCCGTCCAAGTTAACTTATTAGTAGTAATGTTACAGGGAGGGAGCAAAAATGGGAAGGTGATAATAATAGGATATTAGACAGGTTGGAGCAGTCACTGGCAAGATTTCAAAAAGAAAGAAAGAAAGAAAAAAAACAAGAATTTTGATGTGTCTCTGGGCACACACACGGACGGAGGCAACCTGAGACATGATGAATGGCATTGTATATTAATGAAATGAAGGAAAATCAATGAAGGTAATAAGTACACCGTCACCACAACCACATTGAATATTGCTGGGTGTGGATAGTGTTATTACACGAGGTCTGAATTATACAGTGTGGAAATGAGTCTCGGACCAGCTCAGCTATTCATGTGAGTTTTTTTTTATAGTGGAGGAGTAGCAAGTAAGTAGCAGTGCACTATTTTGAGAGGGAGAGAGAGAGAGAGAGAGAGATGATATGAGCATGAAAATGTCACTGGCGACGGACATGAGCGTGTGTGTGCCCAGGGAAACCTTGTGGGAAAAGGCAGGAATTTATCAAGTTGGTGGTGGTGGCATGCATGCCATGATCATAATGTAGTGCATGCTGTGAGTGGGATTTCTAGGATGAATTGTGTGGAACTAGGAATAGTATTATTGACGTTGTTGTACAATTGGTGATAATGTTTTTTCCCAGTGTGACTCCACTACTCACCCGTGGGAGCACCTTCAATGAGACCAAAAAGTATCATCGATTAGGGAGGATGGGTGACTTGGATTGTCATAAGCAAAGAGCTGATGATGATGATGATATTGATGAGGGTGCCAGGTAAAGGCGTGTCAAATGTTTTACAGTTCCCTCATCAGGATGGCTTCTTAATCCCTTGAATACAAGTGTTGTTGTATGTTTGCATATGAGTAAGTAGTAGTTGGCAGGAGCACTCATTAGGATTCACATGTAACTTATTAAGAGTTCATTGAGACAGATAAGAGGAGGTTACAGTAGTAGCTTTATTAAATATTGGAGGAGGTTGGTTGGGTTGGTTGGTTGGAAAAAAAGTTCACCGATTTTTTATTCCAAGTGTGGGGAAAAAAGGGTTGTATGTGTTGTAGTGCGAGCTACTGCTACTACTTTCGGTTTAGCTACAATTTTTGTGCGTCCTAACAACGAGCACACATATTTTTTTCTTCTATAGTTGGTATCACCAAGCAGCCAGGCAGATTTGTATCAAGCGTGTGAGTAGTAGCATAAGCAGGCAAGCTACTAGCTTCTTTCCGGACTAATAAATAAATGAGCTCATTTGCGCATTCTTCATCGACCAAAAAAGCTTTTTTCCTATGCAGCATGTAGTTGTAGGCAATAGGCATACGAATATATATATGAGTTGGGTCCTTGTCTTTGGGAAACTCTTGTTTTTATGAATATATACGAGCAGATAAAGCGTTGAATAATGTGAGTGTGAGCAATAGTTCTCACATTTGTACGTTTACGCACTTACAGACAACTCTGGCGTCTATCTCTCTCGCTCTCTCTGGTTGCACTAATCTAGGTAATGTCATTATCTCTCTGTCTTTTCGTGGAAATTAGTGTAGCGAAAGCTGACAAAGTTTTTTGGGGCTATAGCGATCTAATAGGCATGCTAGTTGGGGTTGTTCTCTAAAAGGGAAATCATAAGTGCATTATGTAAGATGGTACTCCTGACCGGATTAATATTAATGGAGAACACAGCAGCATCAAAACTCTCTGGCGTGTGCTTTAGACAGCGTACGTAACGTACCTACGTTTCAGGTCGCCGTCGTCGTGATAGGGCTATACTTAATAATATTTCTCCATTTTTTTCTCATTAGTCCGCTAACCTCGCGTGGGTATTATAATCATAATTCTCTCTGGTGATATTACAAGTTTTCGTTTTACCACGTCAGACGCTGCGTGTGTGTGGCTGCTCGAAAATTGGAGGTTGGAGGAAGCAGCAGCGAGAGAGAAACCTCCAGACTGAAAATTATAATTCATTAACTATATAAAACTTTCCACCTATCCCTAATATTCTAATTGTGGGGCTGCCTGGATATTATTATTATGATCCTCGCCGAAAAAATAAACTTTTTGTGGCAGGTTTTGTGTAACACACGGGCGAACTTCACACTTTGTGTCATTAATTATCCAAAACGCGGACGGACGGAGCGCGGAGTCACTAAGGCTAGAATAAGTTGATCAGTCAAAGAGCGCTGTCATTTGAACTTTGGGGAAGGTGATTGTTGTTTACGCGTCGTACTAATTACTCCATAATTAAATTATGTATTATGTGTAATTACGCGAAATGTTGGAGGAGTCGCGTCGTTCGTTGATGTCGCTGTCGCTTCGCTGTTGATGAGGTTTCCTGGTTGAACGCGAAACAAAAGACGTGTCCTCGCAATTCCTTCTTTCTTTAACACTTGCACACTTGTGAAGTGTTTGCGTGCATGCAACTCATGCATGATTAGTCCAATAATGATTGTTTATACTAGAGTGGTACGTAAATGACCATGATGATGATATCCATTTTTGACTGAATTCGAGTGACGCAATGCAACTCACTCATCACCATCTCTAACATCTATAATGTTGGGCTACTACTAACCTCTAAAAAAATCATCCTCGTCTCTTGCTTTTCTTTAATCTTTATGGGTTTGCTTGCCAGGAGGGTAATAAATGTTACAGGGATAAATCAGTCGGCATCTATATAGTGTTCCTGATAACTTGGGTCGCTTATGTAATCATCATCTTTTTTCTGGCCACTTGGAATGAAGTTTTAAGATTAGCCAAGATTGCCAACTGTATACATACAGGCTTCCATGGACGACGATACGAGACCCGACCCGATATATGAACACCAGATGATGAGGAACAACAATGAACCCAAAGCAACCATACAGTAGTATTTTATTATTTGCACAGTAGCTTCATTTATTGATTGCCCTGTAGAAAAATGCATTTCAAGTTGCTCACCCAGCCTCATCACATCATCATCATCCAGCCTCCATGTAATAATTGTGTGTGGATGAGATGAGATGCTGTAGGTAGGTTTATTTTTTGCATGTAGAAAAAAAAAAGTTGAAATGAATTAAAAGAGCAAACTAGAGGCTATTTGGAGTCAAAAAATTATCTATCTCTTTTTTGGAGGAGAGACCGACACTGGTGGTGTTGCCTTTTTCACCGTTTATATTCCTCGTAGACACCTAGAGCATATTGCTAAGCACACTTTTACCTTGTTGTTGATGTGCACATTAGTGGTTTCAACGCTAAAAAAAGAGAGACATTCGATAGTAGTAGTAGTTGTAGTAGCAACACAGCAGTGGAGAAGATGAAGACGAAGTTGTAGTGGTCGCATAAAATCAAAGGGATGGGGATTATTAATGCCTAAAAAACTCAACAAGGCGTAGTGCTGATAGAACAGGACGGCGTGTGATGATAAACACATGATATTTAGGTATCCCATCACCATCGTCGTAGATCATACCGTCGTCGTCATCCTGATATAATATACCTAACCTAGGTGTGATGCAATGCGGCGGAGTATCTATATAATAAGTATAGGTATACATACGGTTTTATACGGTTGATGATGATGTGAGTGTGAGATGTCTTTGTAAAACTCTCGGTATGTTTATTATTCAGTCTTGGCTGTGAAAAAAGGAGTGAAGTGACGCAGAGGACACTTTGCCATGTTTGTACGGTGAGAGCGGAATGAAGTTGTTGACTTGGGTTGAGTGAGTCGATAGAAAGCTTTTTTCCATAAGTAAGTGCAACCACTTACTTACGGCTTGCTGCTTATATCATCCGCATCCCTACCACTACTCCTCATCTTTTTCTGTTAGAGAGCTTTTTTTTGAAGACTTTTGCTCATATATATTCCCTTAACTTCCCCCAGCCGTCGAGTTAATTGCAATTTAAAAAATATCCCTGCTCGCAATTGCCAGGATTCGAACTGGAAAGGAAACCAAACCAACAACCACGTTTTGGAGTAAAATTATGTGTTTCTAGTAGAGATTGATTCCACCAGTGCGGTTTACCTTTCTTGGGCTGCTGGAAGCGTAAGCGTACTAGAAAAAGTTACTTTTGTTGTTGGATTATATCTGCATCTCAATTTCCCTTCAATCTTTTCGCCCCCTTTTGTGTTGGTTTCCCAGTGCCAGGTTTTGAGGGAACTACTCTGCGGAGAGGAACAGTGAGAATGATAAAAGCTCTGAACCTCATCGCGGCTGTGTGGCATCCATCCAGCCAGATAGTGACATCCACTTGGAATGGCATATACAAAAAAAGAGTGAAAATGACGAAGAAAGATGTTTTTAAAAAACCATCATCTTCCCCGACACAGCAATAATAACCGCTCCGTGAATTCATATATAGAAATACGCTTAATGTATATTGCTGGGGTGGTGGTGGTGGTGGTGTTAGGTCTATCTATGAAAAAAATCTCATTCGTTCTCGTCGTACCTATGCATCATTTATAGATGACATATTACACGACAAAGTTGAAAGAGTTGGCAAAGTGAGTGAGTTGAGTAGTTCGTCCGTAGTAGTTTGTTCGTAGTAGTACGTACGTACGTAGTAGCGGTAGCTGTTGTGTTGTCGAGAAGATGATTTTTAGTCGGCTTGTGATTGCTGGCTTGTCGCCGCACTCTAGAGTGAAGATCAAAGGAATTCGCCCGATTCAAGATGAATACATCTTTCTTTTTAGCTGCCTTCAACTTCTAGCTTTTTTGCTGGTGGATTGACTACCCTTCTTGTCACTTGTAGACAAAAAAATTGATGATGAATGCACTTCACTTCAGTAAATATAACGAATGAAGTGAAGAGAAGCGAGAGAGATGGTGAAGGAGATGGGAAGAGAAAAAAAGGAAAGGACGACGACGGTGAATGAGACTTGAAAAAAAATGTATACCTACTTCCTATCTTGCTTGGTATTATAGTATCTACATAATAGGTACATATAGGTATTGTTTAGGACGCAAGGTTTAAAAAACCACCGTTCCTCCGTGACAATTTTTCTTGTCTCTTTTGTTCTTCCACTTTGTCATCCTGATCAGCAGCAGTGGTTTCGAGGAAAACACATTTATTACACGAGGACACGTCGTCGTAGGAGTAACCGGCGGAAATGCGTTAAAATAATGGAATTTTTGAAGAAAACAAATTCCCTACTGGCCCACGGGTACCTGTGAGCAAAGGCCTTTTTTGCACACTACTACTATTTCACTGTTTATATTCCATTAGCAAATTTGCCATAGCATTCCAAATAATAATAATAATATGAGAAAGCAATTGTTTTCAAAGACCCGAACGACGACCCACGCCACGTCTTCGGAGGATGAAAAAAGACTCACAGCAGAGTCCTCGGCGGAATGGCCAAGCTCCCAATTTAGTATTCAGTCAGCGTCTCATTGAAAGATGAGTAGGGAATAAAGTATGAGTTGCAGGGCTGAAGATGGGCCCGTTTTGCCTCAAAGATGAAATGAATATATCAAACGCACACACACAACACAACTCCTTGGAAGTAAACAGGGTGCTGAATTGCATGCATAATATATATGTATATATATATGCATATTATTTGTTCTCATATTAAATTAGAAGCAGAGCCCTGTCCAATATTAGGCATACGTACACATTATGCTAATTCAGCTATTGTCTTTATAATATACGCGTATATAATATATGCAATCACTCAACCACCACCACCACGATGATGCGATGGCTCACTTCACTCTTCCAGAAGAAGAAAGAAGACGGTTTCGATATCAGAGAGACCAAAAGGAAGGAATAGGAGGAACATGGGAAGAAGAAGTCATAATAATCGTACTGTGAGCTGTATATAATATGATGTACACCACCACCATCATCGCATCGATCTCTACATATATTAAA
The DNA here is from genome assembly GCA_036850665.1 of Dicranocentrus wangi. Lineage (NCBI taxonomy): Eukaryota > Metazoa > Arthropoda > Collembola > Entomobryomorpha > Entomobryidae > Dicranocentrus > Dicranocentrus wangi. The sequence goes on along the minus strand of JAANSN010000006.1, from coordinate 71,842 downwards.
TTCTCTAGCAAAGTGGTTCCTCTCTTGTTGATGAAAAGTGTGGTTATCAATGTGACAGGTTTTTAGAATATTGTCGCCTGGCGTACCATCTTCCCCATATCACCATGAGAGTATTCCTGGCTGTCATTCTCGCACAAGTGCTTCTTCGTTCGTCGTATACCCACACCTATTGTATCACCAAAAATCATTTTTACGGTTGATGAACGTTTGCTTTTGGTTCTTCTTGAATTAGGCTTGTGTGTAGAGAGAGAGAGAGAGAGAGAAACAAAAAATGACGTGTGTTTTCCATAATGATAATAATAGCTCTGCTGCATGTGGAGAGTTGTGCATATTGTGCAAGACATATTTATTTTTTTGATCCGTGTGCGTGCGTGCGTGGGCTCTGATGATGATATTGAGAAAGGTGCTTTTAGCTCACAAGTTTTACAGCCGCACAAGCACATTATTACTACTACTACTACTATTTCGTCGTTTTAACCTGTGTTCAGAGAGTCAGAGAGTGCCATCTTATTGGCGTTGTCTATTATTCCTTTTGCTTGCATGCACCCAAAGATCAAACGATATTGTTCAAGATGTCTCATCACTTTTTCTTTTCTTTTTTAACGCTGCGCTCTGTTGTGACGATGATACTACATATATACTACTACTATGCGTGCATGATGGAACCAAATAGTGTGCATCAAATCGAAACCGTCGTCCTCGTCGTCCTCGCCTCGCCTCGCGTATTCATATATCGCCAGAAAAGTTGGCTCTTCCATTTCATAAGACTCATTTTTCCTAATATGACTGTGAACTGATATGCCGTAGTGCCGTGGTGTGTGCATACAAGGAGTTGGATCCTTGTAGTTCACGTATTATATTCTATTATTATCATGTTTGTTTGCATATCGCACAACAACACCACCACCACACACGCCATATTATTCCGCTCTCGCACTGTGCGCCGAGGAAAAAGAGGTAATCATTGTAAGTAGCTGGGAGTTAAGAAAAGGGTTGAGTGAAACAATGGACGAGGTTCAAAGAGGAACACACGTTCTTTTATTTATTTTTTTTTTCGTGGAGCGCCTATTATCAGCGGTATTGTCAATTTTGTTGTTTCTTTTTTTTGTAATGTGTGAATGACTTCAAGACTTCATTGACAAGTTGGCTTCATCATCATCATCATCATTATCCTACTTACTCAGGACGACAACGACGAGTAGGATCCTTATCAAAGTCTTATTTTGTTAGAGCCGCGTCGAAGAAGTTGTACGTATCCTCTGATTAAAAGTAAAAATGGGGATGGGATATGGATGGAATACTTGATTGAGCACAAATGTCCGGTGTCATCACTTTTCTTTTAGGTTTAGTTAGACACCCCCACCAGCCAGAAAATTAATTCGAGTTGGCTGCATTGTGAAATTATCATAAAACCCCTTTGTTTCACCACTCCATCCATCCTCCATGCGAGCTTATATGTAGCTGTTATGCAGCATTTTTTGCTTGCTCATTGTTTAGGTACATGTACTTTTTTCTGTTGTGTAGCGTATGAAAAAAATGTATGTTCTTGGAATTATGGAAAGGCGGTGGTGGTAGGTGCAAGGATTTGCACTCTGGCATGCCAATTTATCTCATCTCTGTTCAACTCTCAACACGTACAACAACGAACGTACGTAAGGTAGTTAAATAGTGTTTTGTGATTTATTGACAAAAGGGATCATCATCTTCAGTTGCATTGCAAAGTGTTGCCTTCGCACAGCTAATTCCTCCGAGTGAAAACAAACACATGTACTTAGAAATGCACACCTTAGCAGATTCTCCTCTTGTTCATTCACCGTTTGCCAACTAACTAGACACAGTTTAGTTGTAGTTTTGGTGGTGGTTTGCAGCTGTGGTCTCTGGGAAACATGTGTTGGGCGGATAAGTTTTTTTATGTTATGTTGTACTGTATGCGGTATTAAGCAAGCAGGGCATGAATTTCGTGCAAACAGAAAAATTCCGATTTTTTCCCCTGATAGTTATCATCTGGAATGACAGCTCTGTGACCTAATACTACTATGCTGTCCCCTCGACAAAATAGAGAAACGGTGCAGAAAAGATGGCTAGTTATTATGTGGTAGCAGCTCATTATTTGATAGTGTTGAAGAGAATGTGGATAGGAGGAGAGGACTCATCTCGACAAAATAAAATCCTTTTTTACTTGCCCACCATCACCACCACCACCAGATCATTTCATAATTCACCTTATTCTAGGTAAAGGATATAGGTATAGCCTGATATCATTTCATATCTCGTATTCGTTCAGGTGTGAAAACAGTGAACACACACATGTATTATTCACACAGGTCACAATACAGATTAGCTATTAGAGCGATTTTTTTTCCTTTTCAAAGGTGTGCATCATCTAGAGGAGCTTGAGCTCCGGAATTAAAAAAATTGAAAAGATTCAAACTCATATAGCGTCATCATCATCCTCATCGTATCGCATATATATCTTTATCCTCAATAGCATTTTCTGCACAGGCACCACCATATCATCCCCGCCGATCCTCCACATCATCTCATTATTCTTGATAAACAGACAAGCTCATCTTTTATCCTTTTGCATAGCCAAGTTCATCACCTTCTTGCATTTATTACTAGAGATCAATGGAGAATTGAGGGACCTCATGCAGCTTCAAAGTTTTGAACAGATCCATCATCATTCGGTTTCGTTGTCGGTCGGTCCGTATTTCTCCTCATATTATTTTTTTCTCTCTGTTAAGGTTAAACACTGTACACACATCTCTCTCTTGTGTGCTAAGTGCCTTGCGGCCACAGAAAAAAAACTTTTTTTTACTTAGCAAGTAGGTACTTCAATTTTAGATCCTTATTTATCCATTCTCTCTCTCTCTCTCTATCTCTCCGGCGATGGTGGTGGTTCCGTCCAAATATCAGTTTCACCTCTGGTGTAAATCTGCTCGTATAAATGCATTAGGGCAGAAAAAGAAAAAGAAAACCTTGTCCACAGAGCTCACCATGGGTTCATGTTTGTTATTCATGATGATAATGATGATGATGATCGTTGTCTCTTCCTCACGAAGATATATACACACAGCAACAACATATATTTAAAAAAAACAGCACAAAGTTGAGTGATTTACCATTCTTTTGTGGAGCCGCAGCAGCAGACTTAATACTTTAGCTATACGTCCCAGTCCCAATAATATATATATCGACGTTTTTTCTTCCTTCTCAACACAAAGATCCATTTAAATGGGTACCCTTAAGCCCCTCTTTGCTCATCCTTTTCCATTATCACTCGTGTTATCACATGTCCCAAGTCGCGTAGTGCACACTAAGGACCCAGCTATCTGGTCGTTTTTTTTGCCCTGTCTTGTCTCTTGTGTGTCATGGTGAGAAGGGATTATCTAGGTGTGATCTTGTGGGTTCAGAAATCCTTTAGAAAGCTCTCGTGTTGATTATTCACACAGTTTGTTTGTTTACATGTTTCCAATCTGCAGCTGAACTTGAGAGGAATAGGGAATGAGGTGTTGGGGAGTTTAAATTGAGTTACTACAAGCCAGTCACACAGTCAATATGTACTCTTTCTACTTGCGAGTCAAGAAGACTACACGCTCGCTCGGGCTACATAGCCGTGTGGGATTCATTGGGAAAGAACTGCATTGATTCAACAAAACTCCAACAACTCGGGGTTCTCAATTTATTTACCGTTTGCGTTGGGGTTCACGCATTGATTTTGTTAATGAAGAAGATGGCTGGTGAAATTTGGTGAATTCCGGGGAATAGGGCGCGGATCTTATTTGGCGTCGTCTTTGCGTTGTTGATGCATGAAGGAGACGTTTTTGTGAGCAAGGATATATAAGGTTTTTATATACAGGGTTGCTTAGGATGACGACGAGGACGAGAGTTGTGTACACAACGACGACGGGAGAGTGAGCGAGGAGGAGGGATAGCTGTAACAGAATTTGAGAGAATTGTGCCGCTAACTAAAAGAGAAAGCAAACAATGCGAGAGAGTTTGCCATCTCAGTTTCTCTTGGTTGTTTCCTCCCTTCAAGCTATTTTCCACCTCCCTGAAAGCTTCCGGTTTATCCAAGAAATGCCATAGGGCTAACGTCGTCGCCATCATCATCATCATCATCCTCATTCCTGAGATACGTGCAAATATGTATGTATGTACTTATGTATGATGTAGCAGTTGCTCCAGGTTTTTAGAACCTCTAAATTTCAAGTTGCATGCAAACAATGTGTAGAATGTGTCTGTTTTTTACGGAGAATATTATCCTGCTTTCCAAAATGACATATTTTTGTTTGATGTGATGTTAGGGATCGGAAGTTGGAGGAATGATTTGGGCGTGAGAATGAGATTGAAAAAGTGAATACAAACACGAAATAGCCGAGAGAGAGAGAGAGAGTTGGATGTTTCTTGTCTGTTTTTCTCTCCCCGCCCGCCTTCTCTCTCTCTGTCTCCCTGTCTTGTTCTCCACTCTCCACCACTCACTCACTCTCTCTCACTCTCTCTCTCTCAACTCCCAACCATTTTCCCCGACTACCATTATTCTCTAGTGATATTAGGAAAAGTGTTGGGCACAATGTTGAACTTGAAAAATGAAATAGATTTGAAAGCAAGGGGGAAAGAAGGAGTAGGAGCGAAGCACTCCAATCAGATGACACATGCACGCATTCCCTTTTATTCTCTCTCTCCTCCACTGCCTCTCTGTCCAAGGGAAAATAGATTATTTCTTCTTGCACACACACACACACACACAGAAGACGGAATATAAAGTGATGATATTTTTGTAGAGAGGGGCAGCAGGAAACACGACCAATCCAAGAAAAGAAACCAAAGTGCAGTAACAATAACACTGAGAATAAAACCGTATAAAAGGACGAGGGGAAAAAGAGGAGAAGACGGGAATGGGAGAAAGAGAGAGAGAGAGAGAGAGCTTCAAGACAAACGAGAGATGTGAACAAGGGGAGAAATAAAGTGAGCTGGAGATCAGCCTCATGTCATGAATTGTATCAGGCAGACACATAAAAAGGGAAGAAAAGAGGAAGAACCTGTGGGAGTACTAAACATTTGCCATTACCTTACATACCCACCACCACCACCGAGCTATATGGCAAAATACATCCATGGGCTAATAGTCCACCGTCCAATATAAACCCCGTTTCCTTTATAGAGGGAAAAACGGGAAAAAGGAGAGAAAACGTATTTATAGCACGTAGAACCATTTGTATATATAGTGAAGATAGGTCGTATCATCAGTCTGGATCATCATCCAACTCGAAAGTTTGGAATAATGCATTAAAGTTTTTTTTCTTCTCCTTTTGGAGAGTAGTAGTATATGTACGTAGAATAAGTAAGTGAGGGAGTAAGTAAGATAGAGAAAGGCGAGCATAAACCTCGAGGGAGTAAGGGAATATTCTCTCTCTCTTTTTTTTAAGAAAAAAAACGGATTTTCCTTCCAGAGCACTCCACACACACACACACACACACATGCAAAAGCGTGTACTACCTATACAACCAAAGAAGTGAGATGAGATGAGCAAGAGTGAAAGTGAGGGAGATGGGGGGGCTGGGGAGAAAATGTGAAGATGGAACTGTTACTCTGTAATATCATAATAATATTGTATATGAACTGGATCCCTCCAAGACGTACGTAGTTTCCTCTGTTCCTCCATCTCAGGAATATATATTTCATATAATTTAGAGGTGTAGGTACGTACGTACATACGGCCGCCGTAGTGGTAGTCAATTTTCTCGGGATGGCGTGGTGTCTAGCGCGTAGCACTTTTCAAAGAGAGTAAAAGAGAAAGCCTGAGGAGACGAGAGGAGAAAAAAGGAGAAGAAGAAGGAGAAAAGATGGTTTCTCTTCAGAAAATTTCCCAACTTTTCAGATATTTACATGCATGTCTAGTTGCTCTCCTACGTAATACTACGTATATGTGGGGACTATATGTATATTCTAAAAGTAAGTTGGGTTAAAGTTTACCTGGTAGCCGATCGTCATGATCATCATCATGTAGGATGGTGGCATATACAAAGGGAAGTAGCGTGGTGCAATGGTGACGCAAAAGTGGTGGTGATGGTGGTGGTAGAGGTGGTGGGCAGTAGTGAATGAAAGTGAGATAGTGACGAGTGAATATTACATGTTTTGTGTGAGCTTTTTCCCCGTCTCTCCTCCATGTGCACTTGAGCAAACTACCCTTTTTCCTATAGTGAGAGAAAAAAACACGAGTGTTTGTTGAAAAAATCATTCGATATATTTTTTTCTCTCTTTTAGTCTAGTACGCATGCACGGCGGCGGTCAGGACGGCGGACGAGCATGCATTCCGAGTTGAGCTATTTATCATTTTATAAATTGTTGTTGTCAGATTTAACGTGGATGCATTGAGTCTAGAGCTGTAGCTGGAAACTGAAATTTAGTCTTTTTTAACAAATTGCTCCATTACACATAAATCATTTCGAGAGAGAGAGAGAGTGGTTAGCAAGGAAAGTTGTGTTTGTTCACACTCGATATTTTGGATGATAACAACTCAACATGGATTCATAATTATGCAAGGTTTGCCTTCATTATTTAAGGAGTGGGCGTGGAACATGAATCCAGTTTGTGTGAAAACCCATGAATGATATTCCGGAATTTTGTAGAAATACGCATATCTATATATTTTTTTCAAAAAAAAAAAACGTATCCATAATATTCGTATGCTTCTTGTTTCCAACATTGTGTGCAAAGAACCCGTAAAAACCCGCGTTCAATCCTCCCGACTGAACACCTATAGAAAACATATTTCTCTTTCTCTCCCTCTTCCTCTGCAAAGGAATCTTTTTTTTAGCTTGGGAAGAAGCAATATCTTAAAGAAAGGCCGCCCATTTTAGACATAAGGCTGGAAGACATCGAGCCGTTACCATCTCCTCGAGATTTTTTTTTCCTCGCCTAAAAGAAAATCCAAGAAGACTCGTCGTGTGTTAGATGTTAGATCCCGAATATGAAATATATATATTTTTTAGGAACTGCCTCACTCTCAACTTCCATTTCTTCTCTCCTCCTGATCTTTATGTGGAATAAGCAAATTGCAACAAAAAAAATATCCGAGGAGGAGGGAGAGCGACTGGCGCACTCACTCACATCATCACTTCCCATATAACCGTACTGCACTTGCACAAAAACTCGCTCATATCTCTCCTCACTCGCTCCTCTCACTCCTCCGCTCCCTGCGTCTAGTCTACACCTATGTAGTGTTTTCAAAGAAAAAGGAAGGCGAGAGAGAGAGAGAGAGAGAGAGAGAGAGAGATCTCACTTCTCGCACCAGCTTACTCACACTCGGTTTTTTTTCTGGCTTGGAAGCACTGACTATAACTCTCGGCGATAACCAATGTGCTCGGAACTTCACACCTCTGTCTATAGCCATCTCGTCTTACGGGAATCATATTACTCGCTCTCGGCCCTAACTTGTGTCGTACGTTTGCTCGTGTTAACTTGGGAAAAACAAGGCCACTCCTTTTATCATCATCATCATCATCAACATTGCATATACGCCAGACAGCGTCTTGTGGGTAGGACGCTAGCTCGTACTTTTTTATATATATATTTATAGTGCATGTATTTTATACATCCGTGCTTTATTTTCCATTGCGTTGAGCCCTACCTCGTCGTCGGCGGTGGCTTGAGCGAGCACCATATATGCATCCTTAAAATCTTATTCATCATCTTCTTCTCTGTGCTTTTTTAGCCACTATATTTTCCCCTGTACTCACTCTGCTCCCATCTATCGACTTGGTAATTCCTCCTTGCTGTTTTATAATGCTTTTCAAACTCGACAAAACAACGGGATGGAAGTGAGTTTTAAAACTATGAAAATAAAATGAGGAAAAAAATGTGGTGGTGGTGGTTGCAAAGAAACATTTTTGAGAATGGAGGAGAGGGTGGGTGGATCAAGATAAAAATAGCTTTTTCGTGGCGGTTGGTTGCTGCATTGCTTAATATTACATTCCTTGAAGCTTTTAAACACGTTTCAGCTGTACGAACAACAAGGTTTTTTGTAGCTGTGGCGTACAAGAAGAAGAAGAAGAAGAAGAAAATCCTCTCGTCTTGAGCAAGCAGTTCCAGTCGCTAAAGAAATGGTTGTTGGAGATTATGACGATGTGATGTTCATGTGGGGGGTGTTAATTCTTTTTCTTCAAGAAGAGTAAAAAAATACGTATATATATAATATATTATTATTATATATTGTGTATTATGCTTCCCATACTGCTACACACCTCATCTAAGCCATGCACCTACCCCACATCTCATCCATTCATTTCATGGAGGCAGCCAGATATTTACGCAGTTTACAATGTTTCAGCCTATGATTAACCCCGAGCACCCTTGCACTTTTAGTTGTGGGAGTTACTTTTTTTCCTTCTCGCTCTTCGTCCATGCCACACCGTACGTCCGTCCGTACGTACTGGTCTCTCTGTAATGAGGTGAATGCCACAACCAGCCAGAGACTCTCAGTCAGTCAGGTTTTTTTATATATATATATTATTATGTATGTTCGGTTTTTATATAGTAGCAGCTTCGTTCGGACTTGTAGACGAATGTCTGACGAAGTTTTCGCTGGCCACGTATTAAGAAAAAGTGCGCAGTCAAATAAGCAAGCGACGATGGATAAAAATCAGTAATGGTTGTAAAAAGATGATTTCAAAGTGGAGAACGATCCATGTAGAAATGACTGTTGTGCATGTCTGATAATCATGAGCAATAATGAGCATGTTCACTTGTGTAAAATGGTTTTCGACTCTGACGGTCTCTGATGTGAGCGGAAGTTGTACGTGTGAGAATTTACTTGCCCGGTTGCACGTCCACCACACTAAACTAAACTACACACACACACTTGCTCTACCTACTACTGCCTACTACCCCCTCCACCTCCGCAATATAATAGAATAAAAATAATAATAATAATAACTGCTGCTTATATAACCATTCTCGGCTCAATTTCGTTGCAAATGAGAGTTGAAATCTGAAAGAGTTATAGACTGCTGGCTGGGGGAGAAAAGCATTTGTTTCTATACACGGGCAAGGATTTGTGGAGCCCATTAAATAAAAAGTTGATGATTGTTTTGCCCATTTGAAGCTCCTCTTCAATCACACATTATAACAACATTTTTAAAGGTTCTCTCTCTCTCTCGCAATTATACAGAAGGAAAGAGAGAAGGCAAAACAAAAAACTGCAAATGGGAGATTTTTCCCATTTCTTCTGTGTTTTTTAAAGTTGCAAAAGAAAAGTGAGGAGGATTGCATGAGTCGTATTATAATCGTCCGTGTGCACAAGCCATTCCTTTTTGTGTACAGCTGGAGTTCATCGATTAGCATTTTTGACAGCTGGTTTTTTTTATCTTGTGTGTGCTTGCACATGTGACGCTTCTGCCCCTCTTTCTTAAGGCAAGATAAAAAAAAAGTTAGTTTTATAGCAAGATTCACATGCTACTCACTCAGTTGATCTCAAGACAAAAAATTAATAGGGCTAAAGCATGGTATATAAAAAAACATCCAGTTTGTGAGAGTTTAGCATCAGGAAGATTAGTTTTCTGGTTGATGCGCTATGTTCCATCATCGAGGAATTTGTGGAGGACCGTGAAGAATACGCCGTAGGACAGGAACCTTGCATGAACGGATACATTATCCAGCAAGTGCATAGCTAATAAGAAGTGTTCCCGAATAGGATCATGATGATGATGATCACGATTGTGACTATGTAGTCCTCTTTACAAAAAAACTAGTGTCGCGCTAATTGTAAGTTTTGCGACGTATAGCCACAGCTTTAAAGTGGTGTAGTTCCTATATTTAAAAGGAAAACATGTTGTTGTTTCGACAGCCAACAACTATAAACATCTACACCGTTTTAGAGCCGCACGCGTGTGTGTCAAACGAATGACAAGCAGGCCTTTTATTACGCGAAGGGAATGTTGGAGTAGTGGTGTACGGGTGGGAATTGAATGTGTCGTGTAAGAAAGGCATGCTGTTGGCGAAGAAAGCAAACTAACTTAATGGCCATACACTACCAACGACGACCCCTCCATACTGTCCAAGTGGAAATAGTAGAAAGAAGCTACTACTCTTCACGTCATATACACCAGCTAGTTCCAGCTTATATACACTGGGAAACTAGTAAAGTGGGAGACTAGGCCTGGCTGCTGCTGCTTTATGGCTCCATTTTTTTCGGAGAAAATGACCACGTAGGCTTGCTTATACACCCCGAGAAAAATGAAATATTTAGCAGAAGAGCTATCGGTGTCAAGCGGTATCACACCAAAAAATATTATCAGATCGTTTTAGAGTTTTTCTTTTGTAAAGATGAGCTGGGGAAGCGAGACGACACGACATGGGCAGCCTTCCCACTAATTTTTCCAGACGGAGGTACCCTACCCCACAAATAATAAATGCGGAATAGAGTCACGAACTGAATGGTTAATCGTTCCAACTTGAATTAATCCCATTATTCTCGGGCTGTTGTGAGCACGCCGTTGTTGTTGAGTTGTTGTTGCTCCTCTTCTTCCTTACCTAATTATTTCGAGAATGATCCCAGTTTTTTTTCAACTTATTCTCACACTGTGTCCTGTGTGAAATTCCTGCAAAGCACGACTAACCCCAGTAATGAGGAAACAAGGATTCTATTGATCCCGACGTGTTTCACTTTTCGACTTATTTTTTTTTGTTTTTCATGTCTCGTCACATGTGATGAAAAATTCGTGTCAACCCTGGTGCCAGCCAAGTGTCAAAATGTTGTGGTTTTTTAAAAAGGAATCCTTATTTTCCTCCAACTGCACAATCCCATCCCTCATGCGGGGAAGAAGGGGACATTCATGTTCTAAAACGCATCGGAGTCAGAGATGTTGTTGGTTTTTGCATTCTTTAGAAAATGACATAGAACACACATGCATCACTTCGTGTGTCGATAATTTCACAGCATTAGCGACAATAATGATAATCATTTCTTGACATGCATGATATTCCAACTTGCATGTGGGATGATTATTATTATTGTAAGTAGTGTGCATAGAGAAGAACAAGCAAGAGAGAGAGAGAGAGAAAAAAAAGGTTCTCCCCGAAACTAAACTATAACATTGTACACCACACTGCCCCTTTTTTGTACACACCTTCCAAGATAAACCGGCGTCGTCGTCGTCACACACAAGTGACTTTTTTATTGCCTCACTTCTCAATTCCTTTTCTGGCAAATATCAATTATGAATGTTTTTTAAATAGATATCCGAGCCGAGCAGAGTAGGTTGAATTCCACATGTATATATTCCAGCTTTTATATCATCTTTGTCTATGCATTCCTCTCACAAACTTTCTTTTTATTTTTTTTTCTCTCTCTCTCTCTCTCTGTCGTGCATGATAGAGTAGACAAAAAGGGACAAAGTCTTTTTTATCTAGGACTCTCTCTCTCTCTCTCTCTCTCGCTCTCTTAAAATACACACAATATAAGAGCAACAGCGGCAGCAGGAGCGGTTGCGTGTTCCTTTGTTTTGTCTCCGCTGTTGTTTCATTCCTTCTTTTTACACACTGCGTGTTTTTAATTAATGGGCGTATTCAGCCACCAACACCATAATGTTACCAGTGTGAGTGCACTATTACTATCACACTACTTTTTTCATGTATAATACATATTTTCTCGGTTGAACAACTAAAGTTTGTCGTGTGAGTCCGTGGAGGTTTTTTTTGGTTGATACTCCTATTAATGCTCCCAGCCAAACTGATATATATTGTATATATTGTATATTAAAAACGGAGGAAAATGCCAAACATAAACGGCGACAAAATAGGCTCGCTCGCGCTGTATATACCAGTATACCACCACACAGTCTCTGCAATATACATGCGGGCAAAAATGTACGTCGTCGTCGTCGTCGTGGCACTAGGCTCATTAAATTGGTAGCACTTTTTTCTATATAATATGTGGCAGTTGTAATAATGTTTGTTTTTTTTGCAAGGAAGAGTGTGTCTGGGGTGTGAGCCCGTGGTATGTTTTATAAGCATTATGTGTTTATGATGGTGGAAATTGAGGATGGTGGTGGCCATGCAATTTTATCGCCAAAAAAATATAACTGCCACAATACTCCTGCTCCCGTCGCGTCGTCAAACAAACACCGACACTATTAAAACAATCTTTTTTCAGGTGGATGCCGGAAAACAGTACACCCTTTTGTGTGTGACATGGAACGGAGGTTGGAGAACCCTAAATTGTGAAATGTCATGATGAGAATGTGAAAAGTTGGGATGTTCGAAAGCGCGTTCGAATTCGAAATGAGCAGCAAGAATGTTTTTGTCAAAACCGAAAAGTGCCGTTGCGATGTTGGTTGTTGTTGGTTGCGAGCTGCCAACTTCTTGGCGTTAGGAATTTTTTTTTTTTTGAAAGCATTTTCCCAATGTTTTGTTTACAAATCATGCAACCTTGTGCGAGCGAATGAGTATGCATTGCAATGACAAGTTGAACTGTTTTATTATAAGTTGGATGGAGGAGATTGGAGGGGGCATGGGTAAATTCCAATGTTATCAAAAGCGATTTCAATAATGTCAGTCTCATGTTCCGACTGGGTTTTATAGTTTTTTGCGAAAAAAAAATGCTGGTGGCGAAAGCTCACCCAGGCATTGTGGAGGATGTGTTTGCAGTGGAAGTGGAAAGTATGTACGCTGCCATGTTGAGGTTTTGTCAACGTGAGTTATTTCCTTGATGATTGTTCCCGTATGCGCAGGAAGAGATTGTAGTGATTAATTAATCCGCTCGTGTTCCCTTTATTATAAATGAATTATTTTTGTGACTGGTTGTTTTATTACACTGTAAAAATGTGGATGGCAAGCAGCTTTCCAGCGTTCTCCCTGCCCAGTTTGTGTACACTGTGTGCAATAATCCCTTTAACGAGGAGGTCGTATTCGCTCTATTTGTATAATGGCTTTCGTGTCACGTTGAAGGTTGAATGAAATGGGTTTTTGGACGGTTCTAAAACCGTATTAACGTCGCTACACTGGTTTTTTTAAACACGTGAAATAATGGATTCCCCTTTTTACAGGGTGCTGCCGTAATAGAACCAAATTGATTAGACGTTTATTCCGTGGCCACCCTGGTGGTGGGGAATGTCAACGAGCGCGTTTCTTCATTTTTATGGGCACCCGCTATTCGCACACACTGTTTTTTTCTCAACCAACAACTCAAAAGGAAACTAGGAAGAGTTGCTGTTGTGCCAAATTTTTGTCCGAAACGCTAGTATTAGCAGCAGCAGTAGTGAGTGAGTGGGATAATGAGAGAAGAGAGCTGAATTGAATCCTGTCCGGTCCGGATGGAGTTTATGATCAATATGAGGACTTGAAATATATAAGGATAAATTTAAACCTTTGAGAATTCTATATATGCCTAAAACATTTTTTAAGAGGCTCTGTACAAGCATCCAGAACCCGAATCAGCTTCCCTCCAGATAAATCTCTTATCAAGCAATATCCCTCTTGAAGCCCAACTTGAGCATTCATCTCACGTCATATGAGACTCTCCCAAAACCGTTTTTACAACTCTGTTCTCCGCAAAATATCATTTTCCGGGCATCATAATGATCAATGAATGAATATGTTGAAATTAGTGAATGAGCGAGTAAAAAAGTCTCCGTGGTCAGAATTGCTCATCCTCTGTTTCCTCTAAAATTCATGTATTTTCAGTCAGCTCATGTCCCACCGAGAAAAAAACCTAACATCAGTTTCATGCCCAACCAACTCGCACCACCACACAAGCAACAACGAGGCCAAAGCGAACCTCGAGTGAAGTGAATGTCTCCATTTTTTCTGTCACTTTTATTTTTTTTATTTTTTCAAAAGCAGAGTCTCGGCTATTCATTCGAAAATAGAGTAATGGTCCATGGTGTGCGTCTCCATTCAATGGTTTTTTTCGCAGAGAGAATATGAGGATCATCACGATAGGAACGATGGGATCTTTACCGCACATTATAATGGGATAATAATGTACGGTTTCAGATTTAAGATAACGATTATACTTTCTCCAGTTGAAGTTGAAGGAGCTATTATTATTCTTCAGGACATGGTTTTCATGGATTTCTCTCTCAAATACTAGTAATTTTGCCAGTTAACGCACTTTTTTCCCAACTTTGTCAATCCCTGTTGTAGTAGATCAACCAAAAAGAGAAAAAAATATATAAGTAGAAGTAGTAGTGGTAGTGGTGGTAGCTCAAGTTTTCCCTAGGCATTCTAAATCTTTCATAAAGAAACGGAAGGTATATACCTATATACAATATGATACAGAAGAGACTTTACTCTTGTCCCCATATTCAATATTTGATGGGTCTCCCCAACAGCAGCAAATGAAATGATTCGTGAAACACGACCGTTTCCCTCCTCTCTCTCTCTCTCTCCTCCTGGTGTTCTGCTCCCATTGTCTGTCCTCTAATCCGAAAGATGAAGTCTGATAATGATGATAATAATCGGTTTATTGTCGTCTCGTCAATGACGCTCTGATCATCTCCTCAGTGAATGAATGACCAAAAGGTAATGGAGTAGTGGTTCTTCGTCTAAGAATGATGATGATGATGACGATGATGATGATACTTATAACTGTGTGGTTTTATTTGGGAACGTATTAAATTTGAATATATATATATTATATATATATTCCCATTTTACTAGCGCAAGGCAAGGTAGAGTTTTTTTCCGTACTAGATTAAAGATAGTAAACGCAATCTTGATGGTAATGATGGCACGAGGCGAGGATGTAAATTTTTTTTTTCAAATTGATTTTCAAACTTTGTAACTACTGGCTCTTCTGCTTCCCAAATGTTGGTGAAATTGGGAACATGATCATGGTGAAGGGCTACGCTACGACGTACGTGCGTGGTTGAAAACCCCTTGTGGTGGTGAATCGAGGTTGGAAAAAATGGACGAGAAAAATGTTTTTTAAAAACCCCATTCATTCCTCCACCACTTCATGCATCACTCCCAAAAACCTTGCGAGGATGATTTAGTAAATGAAAGTTAAAAAGTATGAATTTTTAACAAGCCCTCCATTATTTATTATTCTCTGATGAAAAGTAGATTGGCTACGCGAGTGCGTTATAATATTTGACGTGATTTCTGTCCGTGCAGAATTTAGTATACATATTATATGGCATTGGGAAAACGAACGGAATGATGATGGCAGTCTTGAACTCGATCCTGAGAGAGCGCACATAAAATACGTTGTTAAACACTGTTGTAGACAGGCAGCCCTCAATAATATCATGTTTGTGGCATGAGGGATCGAATAACAGGGTTTTTAAAAGCTATTTTATATACGGTGGATAGTCGAACTCTTTCAAACAAAATATATAATATCTCTCTGTACGTGTATATCCCAAATATTTACTGTGAAAAACGATTGACTAATGTGGGCCCCTGTCAGGTTCACCTAGTCCATTTGAGATATACGGTGTGTGTGCATCATTTTGCGTGGATTGCTTGTATAAATGGCACTTCGGTTTATGATTAATGTGCCGTAATTTATACCTTTGGGTGTTGTCCGTAAATTAAGTGCATGTTATAAATTGCCATCACCTCACACAAAATGCTTTTTATACAACAACGGAGGATTTGTTTGTGTGTGAAAAGGAAGGGGCTCTCTCTCTCTCCTCCTTGTCCTTGTTGATTTCTATACATGCTCTCATCGTATTTTGCCTATCTCGCAAACACGTCACTTTTCTGCGATGATGATGATGTTGATGATGGTTGGTTTGCCATGCAATATAAGAGGCAAAAGAGGTTTCGTTCGTTCGGTCGGGCTTGATGAGCTCACAGTGTCCAATAATATTGCTGCACAGTTTACTACTACAAATGCTAATTATCAATATTTCATAGTTCCCTTGTTCGCGTATTGTTTTCTCATGTCGAGGAGGTAGATGTTTGGAGAATATATTAAAAGTTTGATACCTGTGGCAAATTTATAATTGGCGTGTAAGTGTCATCATATCATGTCAAATGGATTATGCACAAGTATTGATTCCCCATCCCCACTTCAGCCTATTTACCCATACCTGAGGAAATGCCTACACACACACACACACACACACACACTCATCCAATGTAACTGTTGTTAGTAAGACAGTCATCATGAGTCACGACGACGACGTCAATAGTGGAGTGGTATATGGATCACTTCATTACCTCTTGCTATTAATTGGGTTTTAATTTTCTATTTATTTTGCACATTTGTTCAAAGCAGACGATCCTCAATTCGATGCACAAGTACCAACCTCGCTTTCATCTGGTGAGGGCCAATGACATTTTGAAGCTACCATATTCAACGTTTCGTACCTATGTTTTCAAGGAAACCGAATTTATTGCGGTGACGGCGTATCAAAACGAAAAGGTAAGGTCAATCTTTATTTTCACTTATATGTACATACTACTACGTACGTACTTATGTAAAATTCTGTGTGATCCAAAATGTCAAACTGATTTCTTGTTTCCTTTTCCAATCTCCTCCACTTTGATGCAGATTACGCAACTTAAAATTGATAATAATCCATTTGCCAAAGGATTCCGGGACACCGGTGCTGGGAAACGAGAGAAAAAGTCAGTACCACCTCCTTTTGTAAAACTTTTCTAGCTTAAACCGCTTCTTCCTTTTGCAGCTTAGCATTCTAGAAAAATCCTGACTGCTCCCCTCCACAGATTATACACAGAGTAATCCGTGATGAGATGGTTGACAAAGGTGTCCACTAATGATATTGTTAAATGTCAGCACGACCTGTAATAAGGATTAAAATGTTTTAAGCTAAATTATTTACGGCCAGAGTGGCAAATAAGGTACGAAATGTGTGACGGTTTACATGTGGGCTCTCTCTCTCTCTCTCTCTCTCTCTCTGTCGTCCATCGCCGGCTCCTAAAGAGTACATAAAAGGAAGGACGTACGTTATTGAAGACAGAGCGATTTAATCAAACATGTGATGGAAACAGACATGCATACATATGTACTCTGTCAAATTATCAAGGCAGAGTAAATGAAAGCGGAGAGGAGTATGCATACATAGTAATAATAATAATATGCGTGCGCAATGTATATAAAAACAAATTTATAACAATTGTGTGTATGTATATAGTCATATATCGGTGGTGGTGGTATTAAAATTGAATTCGTCTCATTTCAAGCCATATTAAGATTACCCTAAAAGTTGGACTGGTAACGGAGAGAGAGAGAGAGAGAGAGAGAGAGAGAAATGATATGAAACTTAATCTTTTAACGGTTGACCAGTGAAACAAGCATGTTATCACATAACAACCTGGCTCTCTGCACGACCACCAACCATTCCCTTTTATACTAAAGAAAGTTGACTTGTAAAACAGGGTAGACAGGATGAAGCGCAAAAATTAGTGCGCCGGTGGTGTGGTAGTTCAGCCAAAGACGTGTGGGTACAGGTACAATGGGGGTACCCAGCCCAGCGCACTTTTGTGCTGCTGCTGCTGCTGCTGGACTACCTAATTGCTCCTTGTAGATATTACAATTTTTCTGTTCGTTGTTGCAGAAGGAAGAGTCCGAGCTTTCGAGCAGAGCCACATAAATTAAACATATGCAGTGCGTGTCTCATGTATAAAAACGAAGGTGGTAATATACACATTTTGATCGCGAAATTAATTAATACACGGATGTTCCTCGGGACTTTTGTGTTGAAGAGCGACAAAGCTGCCTGCTGATGATGTGGTGGAGTGAGTGGGAACGTGTGTGCACTGACTTATAAAAATGAGATACAACAAGAGAGGCCATCCGGCTCATTAAAATCATTTACTTATGCATGTCAATCACTTGTCAACAGTTGTTTCTCCAGATAGACTCTAATAAATTCGATTTTTAGATTACACATGACTCTAATTAACCAGCCGAGCCTTTTCTACTCACCAGGTAAAAAAGGAGTCAGTCATCACATCAGTCGTCCTTCGCGTTGCATGAACAGGATAATATGTACGGCTACTACTTATTATATTTATATGCCTTTTGTGTGGAAAGAAAAGGATTCAGGGGAGGCCTTTCATTTTACAATGAGGTGAGCCGAAATTGTCAAACTGCACACACACAGGTGAAATGTGAGACAGTATTGATCATGTTTTCTCTCTCTCTCTCTCTCTCTCGGCGAATTTATAGTCCGGAATTGAATAAAATGGGTTGGCAGCCGTCCAGAGGTATGCCTTTTTTGCGTTGCGTTTTCTCTCCAGGCTGTCGGGAAAGTGGTTTGTTTGACACAGCTAACCATTAAACTTTTTTTGAGACCATGTTAGAACGCAGCTATAATTTCTCTGTTTATATGGAGTATAGGGCTAGAAAAGTGAAGCAGATTTTCTACATTTAGTGACTACGTTTTCATGGAGGAGTGGTGGAGGTTCCTCTCGGCGAGATAAGTGTAAAGGTAGCAGCAGCAGGTCGAACGTGATATAAGGGTAAACGTGGAAGCAGTCCGACATGTTTATGATGTTGCCATAAGACATGGAAATACAATAATACTTTTTCTCTCCTTCTAAACTTCTTAGCGGAGCATAAGTAGGAGCGGAGTGTTTGTTTAAATGTAAATAAGTAAGTGGTATTATATATTTGGGAGCACAGATCATTTCTAACAACAACACAGTAATTGGTTAGCCCAAACCACGTTGTTTCCGACAGAAATATTATTGAAAGTTGCCACAATATGAAATAACACGTACTTAAATGCCAAAATGGTAGAAGAGAAAAACGAGTTTTTTTTTTCTCTGAAGGGAAATTTAATGAATTAATAATTAGCATAAGGAATGATTCACCTTTTCTGAAAAACCTAGCAAATTATGAGGAGAACGACATTGTTCATCAATAATTGTGAGACCATTTGTAAACTGGGAATTTCACTAAAAAATCGAGTTGCACGGTGATTTTTTCTCTCCTCATCTTGCTCTGCTTGGCAAACATAGATTATCTCCGCGTAGAACAGTAAAGAGTTTCCCTTTGTTGGATTTTCAGTGAAATAATTTGACAGGAAAAAAGTTGGCGTCAGACAGTAAAAATGAGAGAGGTACACAACACATCCACAGATCATTCATTTCTGAGACCGATCACCATCCACCGTGAGCAAGCTTCATCATCATCAACATCATCTCTATATGCTCAACCAACTTTTGCGTTTCGTTGAAATGCATGAAAGCTCGTAAATTCTTCCCCCGTTTAAGGGTTTATATAAGTACGAAAGGCAGTTGCAGGAGCATCACAAGTTTGAGGTCTACGAGATGATATGCCTCTCTACTTTTTTCGGATTTTGCCTTCCACACAGCCGTCGTCGTCGTCTCCCATGAGACAACCACAACACTGTCTTTTTTGCGTCTAATTAGCTGAAAGTCTATTAAATGTTTTTAAGTATCACCATTCCCTCCGCTTTGTGGTCGGTATCTTTTGAACTTTGGTGGAGTGATGATAAGTGATGTTATACAACATTTGACGGCGCAAAAATATACATGATCTCTCGACTAGCCTTTTTTTCTCATAAGAGTAACTGAATGGGAAGGACAAAGAGATCGAGTGTGCTCCGTTGCTGCTGCTGACTGATGGCAAATGAGTGATAATCTCCTGCTCATACATCCTTTTTTAGAAACTCCGTTCTTCGTTTCATTATACCAGAGCTCTTTAAAGTTTGCGTCAGCTCATCATCATGGTCTAGTTTCGGGAATTCGGGGACTAGAAAAGGGGAGAAGAAGCTCCTCATATCATCTCTGTCTTCATTTAATGACATCCATGGGAAACCTATGGTAATTACAATATGTGTGTGGTGACTTTATAACGGGACACACATTTTCAGCTTTTGTCTTTTACCTTTGAAGCAATTTCAGTGCAAAAAATATATACACTGGATGGTAGTGCTAGCTAGCAGCTAGAGACCCACTTAAATCCTTTCCCAGCAAGTAAAATTGGTTTTGTTTGATAGATGATTCACTGGCTCCTCATCCGTAACTTCCTGTTTGTTTTTATTTTTTTCTCTGGCGTCGTCAACTGCATATTATATTTGTAAGAAAAGAAGAAAAAAAAAGAAGAAATTCTACATTTATATACACCACACCACCACCACCACCTTGGAATACATCATACAAGATCATACAGCTTTGCTAACCGCATTTATAGTCGCGTTTCAGCTAAATATTGTATGCACACCCCTTTCATTTTGTGGCTCGACATCGTTAAAGCCCCTTCTAGCTCTTTCTCCAAGCCGACATGGGGATTTGTCACAGACTTAATTTCCCACATACCGTTACACTTTCAGAATATACTATATCCAACGAGAAAAAAAAACTTTTTTTTTTATATTCTTGTTTCTTCCGCAGCTAGTAGCTAGCCCAGAACCAATAAAAATTTGTCTACCTACATGGTTGAATGTTAATGAAAGCTCTATAGCAGCTACAGTTCTCGCCCGGTTTTTCGCTCCTTGTAAGCTACTATTTATGAAGGGAATATACCGTCATAAATATTTTGGTTAAAGTGGATAAAAGAAAAGAGAGAGGAAGGAAAAACTTTTGTTTTCTGGAAACGATTTTTTTTTGTTCGATTGCATATGCCCGAGTATAATATTGGCTGACAATGATGTGCAGATTATAATGAATATCTCACGTAATTTTATATATTCAGGGTGACTCTACTTTTAATGAACCCTGCTTTCGCACACAAGAGCCCACTCACCATTCATTCTCCTTTTAATGTGGTTGGCAGTGTGGCAGTTGTATATTAAAAACGGTAAAAACAATTATACATAAATAGTCGGCGCGGCATGTTACATCTTTTCCCCCCTCTGATGACGTGACTACTGTGAGCTCGAATTATATTGTCACTTTTTTGCTGACTGGTGGTGGAGGTGGTGGTGGAAGTTGTTGGTGGTAAGGTGGTGTGGTCTATAGATATGTATTGTTACGGACGTTAGAGCGAGCACATTGCGTAAAATCCTGATTATTTATGAATGGAGTAGTCTATGATAATTGAATGTGTTTTTTATACGAGTTTCCGTCGCATTGTTGTCCCCTAGCTGCCATGTATGGTAGTCATCTATTCATCATCAATCAGCTGCCATAAACCTCTTAATTAACCATCCGACAGTTTCTTATTACGGTTAATCACGTTTTTTGTTCCTCTTTACTCCCTTGTGACTGTGCGGGTGAGTGTTCCATAAAAATGTCAACGGAATGGGCGCTGCTG
This sequence comes from Dicranocentrus wangi, assembly GCA_036850665.1. NCBI lineage: Eukaryota > Metazoa > Arthropoda > Collembola > Entomobryomorpha > Entomobryidae > Dicranocentrus > Dicranocentrus wangi. The sequence goes on along the minus strand of JAANSN010000006.1, from coordinate 50,642 downwards.
CTCCTCTCACAGTCTCAAGTGTGCTGCGCTGGCTGACTCTTCCACTAAAAACCAACAACGGCACCACCACCACACTATTTTCTCTCTCTCTCTCTCGTGATATTTCTGATATGAGGCGAGGTGGTACATGGTTGGCAGGCAGGCAGGCAGTCGTGGTGGGGTAGGGGACTCCCGTGTTTCGCTGTTGTTACCCTTTCTCTCTGTCTCTCTGTGTGGTGACTGCTTATTATTACAGAGTACAATGGAATGGGCAATGGAAAAAGTGGTGACACCACTGACAGTCATAATGATGCACCAAAATAATGCATGAATTTTTCCCAGTTTTGCCTTGGAGAAAAAGGCATAAAAACGAGAGAAAAAAGGGCTAAGCCCACTCTCACATCATATTTCCGAAAGAAAAAAAAACCATGGAGTACGAGAAAGAGAGAGAGAGACTCCAAATTTTGTTGTTTTAGTTTGGTCGGCGTATTACCATGCTTTTTGTTTGGAATGAAGTAGAATTGCATTCATGTTGTAGTTGTTGTCATATTTATAAGTGTGACAAGCCACAGTCACAGTTGCTACCTTTTCTCTGTGACTTCTTTCATCGGAGGAAATGCACACTGAGTGAAAAAAGCGTCGTCTGCAGTCAATTGAATCACACTTGATTTTTTCAGCTTTAAACACGACGACGACCATAATGTGTGAGCCCATCCACAATTTTCGTTTTTTCTTCCCATTCCCAACAACAACCCAACTTGCTCGCTTCGCGGGGAACCGGTAGAGCATTAGAAAATTGGAACCGGCTTGCATCATTAATTAAAACACGACACTATAAAACACAAAACAGGAGGTTTCAATTCGGCTCGGTGTAGAAAAAAATAAACTTATATACAGCTCCCGAGCAGTAGGATGTAGTAGTTTATGAGGTAGATTTTTAAATGCGAAATTCTATACAGCTTTATATAACATTTTCCTACCATGTGGCTCTGTGTCTGCACATTTGACTCTTTTAGAGAGAAGAAAGAAGGAGCCGAATGGAAAAGAAACGTGCAAACTTTGCGACGTTGCAGGCCCAACAAATAATGCATGTTGACGAAGTATGAAAACGTGTTAGTTTTCAGCAAGAAAAAGTGAAACGATGATGAAGTTAAACGCAGTAGTTAGTAGTAGTACGTGTTGGTGTGGTAAATTTTTATTAGAATTTCGATTTATGACACTGCAAAATAAATGTAAGAAAGTTTCGTCGGTTCGGTCGTCGATTCGCCACTCCCGGAGAAAATGCTATAGTAGTAGTAGTCATTAATAACGTTTGGATTTTTCGCCGACTTTCTTACCATCACCAACACTCACTATCATTATTACACAGGCAGCAACGTGTGGGTAACCTGATGAGAATTTATTTTTTTATTGGGATGGAGACGATGATAGCTATAAAATAGCTTTGAATTAGTTTATTCTCTAGCTTGGCTTCCTCATAAATGATTAACAGGGAGATGCCTCTCTGCGACTCTATATTTTGCTCCAGTGAATAATGGTTTAGCAGATGGCCCTAATGGTTTGTAAAACTTAATAATAATTTCTCCTCAAGTGAGGCGTTATTGTAAGATTGAAATTCACTGGCACTACTACTTTTATAATACGCCAACATTCTTGATGGGAGCCGGGCGATGGGAGCAAAACATTCAATATTATTATACAACTACTATAAGTAACGACGTTCGTTCCCTGGCGGAAGTTAACAAACGGCATGGGATATGAAGCAAGACGCACACGCAGGACCAAAAAATTGGCTTCTTATAGTGGCTATAATACATACATGCGGAGAGGAAGAAAAAACGCTTTAGTGACACGGCCAGAAATGACTTTGAACACGGCCCATTAATGTTACTTAGAAATTGACGAGATGTGATAATGAGATGACATTCTTACAAGTGAAGCTTCAATGGGAAAAAATGCATAATATTATTATTATGCTCTAGCATGATGTTGGGCAAAGTGGATTAGAGCTAACTATCTATCTGCTGCTCCAGCCCTTGGAAAAGTCATGTCAGAGTTGTGTTGTTGTGTAGTAAGTATGTATACCGTGTTGTGTGTGCATGTACACACAGCAGAAAAAATAAATAGTTATTACGTAGACAACATACTCCTCTCTTGTTTCGTTGAATATCAGAACCCATTTGACATTTCGTCTTTAAGCGGCGCACATAACACAAACGGTTATGCTCACTTCTGTCTTATAATAATAATGATGTCATTTGCTGCTTTGTCCTGTCATTCATGCAACTCCTTAAAGTGTTGTGACACATAGGCACACAATGGCATTCAGCCGAGTTGGCCATACCTTTTTTGAAGCTATTCGGACGACGGACGAGCGAGCGAGCTGGCATGTTTTTTTTGTTTTGTTTTTTTATTGAGCGGATGCACTTCAGGTACGTGAGACGTGCATGGGCAGTTAACTAGTGTATCAATGATAATATATTATTGTTTTTAACTTGTAAAAACTTGTATCACTTGAGCTTGAAATTGTGAACGAGCATAATATAATGTTGATGTTGCTGGGTCTCTGTTGTCTTCATTTTCGCCCCAGATCTTTTTTTTTTCGTCTTTTTGACATGTTACCTATGTAGGTAGCTTGCATGTTAAACGAGCTCCACACGCGCAATAATGCAAGTGTTGGTCCATTTTTCTCTGTTTGATGCAATAATGGAATAATTGCAGTCTGGAATAGAGTAATCAGAAGAGGTAAGTGCCACCGCGGAATTTTGTTTGCTTGTCAGAGACATGGCAAAGGAGCAGTAGCCAGACATTTTGCGCCTTCTGCCAACATATACTCGTGTTTGATGATAAACGGACCAAATCATTTAAGGGATTGAACTGTCTTGTTATCCCCTCAGAGGAAAAAAAATGTGAAGGACATGTGAAAACTGATGTGAACATGAGCATTTCGAGGAAAACTTTGTGTGTGTGTGTGTGTGTGTGTGTGTAATGCTCTGCCCATAGTCCATTGCTTTGCATGCTGTTAATTTATTATGGCTAAGAAAGACAAGGTATAAATTTCATCCGGTAATTTTTATTACTTTTTTTTTCTTCTCTACAACCAGACATGTTATAGTGCAGCAGGCTGTTTAGTTTAGGCATAGTGGGCAAGTCCAATGAATGAAAAACCAGCCTGTTCAAGTCTTAAAATATATAATATGCGCACTAAATAAATAATAATAACTGGTGTTCACTAACTAACCGTCCATATAATGTGTCAATAATCTGGACGAGATGAAGTGAAGCGACAATGTAGTAATAATAATAGTAATACAACTTCATGTTATGAAAAAAAAACTGTAATGATCAACTTGATATGTACACACAGGGAAGATGGGGGTTTGACCTCATTATATTTTTTGTGGTGGTAATGATCACCACATTCTATGTCTCTGATACAATCTAAATTAATTTTTAGGAAGTTGAGTTGTCATAGTCATGAGAAGAGCTATTATAAGGGTTTCAGTTTCAAGTAGTGATCTTGGGGTGCTGGCACCACCAAGACCACACCACTTTCATGCACCGTGCATGCGTGCAATAACTCACATCAGAGAAGTGAGTAGGTAGGTAGGTAGAGAGAGGTATGCGCATTGCAATGATAACTTGGCTGGCTGGTGGGCAGAGAGAGGCAGCCTCCTTTCATTCTCTTTTTCTCGCTCATCCTTTGTTTTTTATTTTCTCATCTGCTCGATAGCCGGAGACAATGAAATAATTATTTATGACAGGCGTTAAATATATGATTCCTGTGTCGGATTTTTATGATTGTATTATTCGTCGGTTTTTAATGTCATGTCATCAGCAAATCACAATGAAACAAGTATTTCCCCCAACTAGTTAGTTAATTTTGACAGTTTCGCTCCTCTCCTCTCCCTCTCTCTCCCCGTATTACTGCTGTTGTGTGTGAGTGAGGGGTGCATGCGGGGAGAGGATTTCATGTTGTCGCCGTGTCTCCTCTCAAAATACTTTTTTTAAAAACTGCTGCTTTGGAGTTGGAAAGAAAATCCTTTTAATGAATGAAAAAGCGTTTTTTTGTTGTTATTATTTAGCCATTACGGTTACACATACGTACGTACTACACGTGAACGTGGTGTGTATTGTTGTTTGGTACGATAATATTGAGGGTGTCCTGTTCATCCATCTCTTGAATTGATGTACCACATATAAACTTCCTGCCATTGTTTTTGTCTCCTCGTGATAGTGGTGATTGCGCAGGTAAGCTGGTCTAATAAACATCATGAAAAATATGTAAATAAATTGGCGCTACAGTGCCAAAACACTTGAGAGTCGGACGTTTTTTTTTGGGCACCGAAACCTCTGTGAACATTTTTTTTTACATTTCGTGACTTGGCCTGAGAGAAAAGAGTGAGATAAACGGGCGGCGACGATGCTCAAGCTCAAGTGGAGAGGCTGTTTCCGAACAACAAGTATTACTGAAAAGGGAATCACACCAAACACCACGGTGGTACGGAGAGCCTCTCTATAAACATTCAACAACATGATATATTATTTTGCTTTTATTTCTAAAAACCTTTGATTCGGTTAATTTTTTGCAAAAATCCATTTTTATAACAATTCAGCTTGTACTCAATGGAGAGGCGACTATAATTGTATTTTACATGAGCAAAAAGGAAACTACAAGCAAAGGATATTGGACTAGTGCGATGTGCGATGAGTTCCACCTCGCGTTCTTCCCTGCTGCTGGTTAGTGACTTTAAGAGAGGAATGTGGATTCTGTGAATTCCACTTGAAAATGGGGAACACTAGATTTATGCCGTTTTTTTACCAAGCGTCTCAGCCAAAAGCAACTGTGAATCGGTTTAATGAGCGTTTCTCGGAGTTTATGAATGGTGAATGGTATATTGGATCGTGTTCATAAAAAGGACACATTGATTCATGTGCCACAAAGGATGTAGTTGAGATTGTATGGCTTTATGGGTGCAAATAGGGGTTTATTTAGGAGATTTTTTTTCCTGTTGTGGTGATGCATGCACGGTGCACTGCGCTCAATAGTATTAGTATTAGTAAAGTCAACTAGTTGTGTGAGTACACACTGCACAACTTTATGACTCAAAGGGGGAAATACTTTTAGTAAAATAGGGGAATTTGAAGAAAGAATCGACAAGAAATGATGAGAAAAAGATTGTGGAATCTTGGGAGAGTTAAAGACAAAAAGGAAAATAATATTAGTGTTGTTGGTTGAGGGTTGAGTAGCCAAACGAGAAGCCCAACTGGATATGGATGGTTGGTCGGATGTGAGACTTGTGATTGAATCTCTCTCTCTCTCTCTCTGTGGTAATGTGTTGGAGGCAAAACCCATGTGCACCAAGAGAAGAGCAGCAGCAGGAGTTGTGGTTGGATGCTTCCACGGAGCCCTACTAAAATATGCTTCGAGTGAGTGACAGTTTGCTTAGGCGATGACCCATGGCGAACTGTCGCGACAAAGTTTAGCTTTCATCTTAGCCGGCATTCTTTAGGCAAAGCCGAAAAAAAATATGTGGCTCTCTCATCGTGTAAACCTCGCATTACGCATGTTCCTTTTAAGTAGTCATTATACGCAGTTACAGATTACGAGATGGATATAGATACTTAAAGTGAGAAACTGATCGTCGTCGACACAAAATTAGTAGAAGACTTTCCTTCTTCAAATGATACATAACATACATAGTATAAGTATATCCTACTATTACTCCTGCATGCATATCGAGTATCAAAACCCACGATGAATAAATGAGGAAGAAGAAGAAGAAGAAAGTCGCACAAGATGTACTAGATGCATATCCATCCCTAATGGCTTGTGTAAATAGTAAATGTATCATATATCTCGCTCGACTTACTCAGTTTCAATCCAGTTCAAACGTATTTTTTCTAGGGATTTGGTCATACCTCGTGATTATATCGAAAATTGCTTACGTTTCTGGATCAAATACAAATTGGGGCGTATTATAATACCCAGTAAGCATAATATTTGTTTAGTTGTTACTAACGAGTACGAAACGGAACAGATATAATTTGCTCTCGAGTGTTTATCTACCAATTTCTCAACCAGTTTCAGAATACCAGCTCATTAGTCTGGTTTTCTTGGGCAGCAGCAGCAGCAATTGAATCCTCTTGATGCGAAATTCCAGTTAGCCCACTCACACTTTCTTCACAGTATTCCATCCATCTCCTCCTCGGCTCACACACAGACTCATTCCTCTATCTGGCGTCCAGGTTGCCCAACAAATCATTTCGAATTAATTCCTTAGAATCATTTTTATGGAAGCTTGAATGTGCTACGGAGCTGTGAAGATGGTACATCTTTGGAAGGATTTAGGGCTACTGTATTGTGCACAACGGATGTTCTTATCATCATTAAATCTACACGATTGGCCGTGATCTAAATCTTAATCATGTGTAGTTACCACGTACGTACCTTCCAAGCATAAACCCATACCTAGGTAGACACATGCAAAAAAAGGTGTTCGTTCCGAAGAGTGCATTTTCGCAGATTTTTTTTTATTATTATTAGTATTAATCTAATCCTCTTGTAACCCAACTCATCTGTTTGGGTCATACTCCTTGTTCGACATTTGTTTCTTTCTTAGCAGCAGCTTGTCAAAAATAGAATTCTGTATTTCTCCACCACTGAACAACTTACATCACGAAAAGAATGTTAAATGTGGACGCTATATACAAGTCTAACCAACTTTTGCAGATTATTAATAGCATCCAAATGTGTTCTGCTGATTTGTAATCCGGATAAAAAAAGACGCGTTATGCAAATTTCCTAAAAATAGAAGCAAATGTGGTGAAGCAACACCTATCCCAAGTCAACGATTGGCTATCCATTCACTCACATGTGGCTCGTATTAATAATAATAATTACACGCACACTTGCCGACTTTTTCTCCTATTTTACACAATGAGTCGCAGAGAGGTTAAAAATAATCCTGACAAGTGTGGATCTGGACTGGAGGCACAAAACGGTCCAGCCAACCAGGCCCTCGACACTAATAATGTTACCTTTCACAACCGAATCCCAGAGTCAACATTATGCTTTAACGGGATAGTCTGGTCAGGCAACGACCACATATGTTTTAAAAGTATTTGGGAGAAAACTGTGCCGCGGGGGAGAGAGATATCAATCCTCTCTAAATGACAACCCAAATGGTGTTGACGTTATATTCTCCACCAGAATAAAATGTGTGCACATAGCTGGAAGAAATGATATTCTTCCATAAAACATTGTCCACCACGACATTGAGCCGCGGCCGGTTGTACTACACCCCAAAAAGAGAGAATTTTTCGAGGAATTTTATCACTGTTATAAAACTAAACATTCCGCATATTTAGCCCGCATTCGAACTTGTTCCTCAACGCGAAAGAGACAAGAAGGGGTTGTAATTTACTCCAATACCAGCAACTCCACACGCAGCAGCTAAGCTACTACTACTACTTATCACTATTTTCTAATGTTGCCCCTTCCACACTCTAAAAAATCTCTCGCTCGACTAGAATGCCAACCACTTTTTAGTGCGTAATATGGGCAAGTCTCACTCAATCCTAAATTATTTTCATTTTAAAAGGTAAAACAAAATGTAGTGTTGTTGGGTAGAGAAGAACAAAGCAATTTGAGGGAAACTGGGACTGGGATATATATTGCATCGCCGCATTCTCCAGCATTTCACGTAATAGCAGAGAAGAGTCGTTTGTTATGCAGTCTGACTGATGATGATGATCATACTGACACTGTTTTTTTTCGTTTTGTTTTTTAACCGGTATTACCTCAAGTGCTCTTATCTTTTGGTAGAGATTCCTTTTCGACATGGGTAAGTAAGTACCTTGTAAAAAACTACGGCGAAAAAGGTCCTGAAGGTGGAAGGGGGTTAAAAAGAACAAAATGAAAGTGACAAAAAACGTCGTTTTTTACAATACCCTTTGTAGACAAATGTCACCCTTGTTGTAAGTGATTATGTACCGACAGCTCGTCTGGTTTCATCATCATCCCCGACCGACCCAAAAAGCCAGGGGTTGTGAGAGTTGTGAGGTGATGTGATGTAATGCGTAGTTAGCTGCTGCAGCTCTTTACTTGGCTTTTTGTTTTGCTTTTTAAAGAGGCTCCAGCCAAAAAGAAATGGTTGACTAGCTTCGAAAAATGTAATAACCCATTTACACCTACATTTTTATAAGGTTGCTACCTTTTCTTTCGTATTTTATCGTGGTGTACCTGCTCTCGAGGATTATCTCGCTGGTTTACACACGTTTTTAAAAACGAGCAGAGAGAGGGCAAGCCAAGATCCCTAACATCAACATCCTCCCTGTGGATCCCTGTTTTTTAAACATTCTATATCGTACACCTTTATCATTCCTGTTTTTCTTTCCTGTTGTCACAAAAATAAAGAGTAAGAAAATCCTATTCTTACTACGCTTCTTGTACCGCCACAAGTTTACAGGTATTGCCTGTTTTCCATACATTTGATATGATGATAACGATGATGATGATGATGATGCAGGGTTTTAAGTAGATTTTTTTCGGGTGAAAACTTGATGGAAATCAGTAACAACCAACCAAGCGCCTTTTGTCGGGTATTTTTCTATAAAAAAATATTTTGACTGCCATGCGAGCGATATCAGTGCGAGCACACAAGGTTGATGTTGAGGGTTAAAAATGTTTGTTGTGTAGCTCACTCACTCACGGTATATTATGATATGATGATGCTCTTACTCTTTTCTTTATTCATTTGTTCGTGTCGTGTGTACATATGCCGAGCAATAAGGCATAATTGTGTTTGCGGATGCCTGAAAAAAAACGAAGAGTAAACACATGTGTGAACATACCTACATTATGGAGTAATGATCACATCAATTTTCTACCTGAAACTACCTACCTTGGGTTGATTGCCAAGTGAAAAAAAGAGCGAGAGAGAGAGAGAGAATGAGGTGTTAGCTACTACTGCTTCGGGTTTTCTCTGTGATGTGATGATGATGATGTTAGGGAAGAATTTAATAGTCGATTTCCGTGACAGTCACCCAATCCAGTCATTTTTGGGTACATATGGCATTCTTCCTCCGTTTTTTTCATGTTATCACCTCGTCCGCTCTCTTTTTTACACTCCTCCAACTCCACACTTGTTAGTGGGGAAAATGGTTGGAAAAGGGAATAAAAAAGGAGTATATATTTCAAGTCTCTTGTAAAAAGAATGACTTGAGCGAGAGTATATATATAGCCAGATAGAGAGCTGTTTAGTTTTGAGTTATTTCGTTGAATAAAAAAAATGTGTCAGTTGGTAATACACACGAGGAGCTAAACGCGACACCGACGGTGACTCCATTGTTTCTATGGATATATATATACATATATATATATATATTCTGCTTGTGGTATGTACCTTTGGAGTTGTATGCGTTTTTTGCAGGTGTAGTGAGTGAGTGACTAGCCTGTCCAGTGTATAAATCCAATGGAAAAAACGTTCCATTATCTTTTCAGCTATGAAAATGCAGTTTTTATAAGCTATTTTATGGATTATTTATTTTACTCACTTAACTTCCTCACAGTGTGTGTGAGGGTCGTGTAAAAAAATGGTCCTTTTCCTAGTGTTGGCTGCTCTCGTTAATTTTTTCTCAACTTCCTATCATTCCACCACCACCATCACCACCTGAAAAACAATGGTGTGTTTTGTACATGAAGATAAATACTCTGTTTTTGTATAGCCGAAAAGGATAAAACTCTGTCCCAGTTGGAATTGTGTGTATTTTTAAGAGTTTTCCGGAGCCTTTCATGCACGTTATAAACAATGGAATGGAAAAATAATGACAAGTAATTCGACAAGACCATTTTTTTTACTATATGGTGTGGTAAAAGAGTAGCCATTTGGATAGTTTTGGAACGGATATGGCACATAATGAGTTCTTCTCATGGGTACAACACCGTGGAGGAGCTCAGGGGAAAAAATGTGTTGGGAAATTTGGGAGAGAAGAAGATGTGTTTGTCTCAAGCGTCACCACCACCACCTCATAATAACGGCACGATCATGGCTATTACTCCGTGTATCCCAATTTACCTTTAAGTTGTTGTGTTGAAAAAAGAAGTAAATTCTACACGAGGCAGAAAATTAAGAATTGTATTTAGTTTTTTTTTTGTTTTTTTGTGTGTATCTTCTTCCCGGTTTGAGTTTCACCAGGGATCCCCCCCCTCAACAACGGAGCATAGCAGTATATATTACAGTTGATAATAATAATGGGAATTGGAATTGTTTTACGTTTTTTGCTTTGTTTGTTCAAAGTGGTGGCAATTGACACTGAACCTGGCTGGCTGGTGGTGGTGGTGCAGTAGTGCAGTGCAACCATATCTAATAATCATAATAACAGGAGTCGCGCTACAGTAATGATAATGGGGAGCTGACGAGTGTAATGAGCTGTCAAAGCAGTGCCATTTTCAACACATTCTTCAACGTATTGCTAATTACTCCGATTATATGGGACGCTTGTTTTTGTGAGCTCGGGTTATTTTAGTGATGATGAATTGGGGTGGTGGTGGTGATGGTATAATCCTCCTGGCTCCACAAGGTAATTAGCCTTATATAACTGAGATTACGGTTCGTGGTTATTAGCTCAAATGGAATAATGGCTAATTATGTAATTACGTAGGTATCTGTGGACGAGCAGTCAGCAAAAAATAAATTTATCTGCTATGATGCCTCTCTCGCTCTCTGCTTTTTAAACATTTGCATGTGATGTTTCCCCCTTTTTCTCACCTATGTAAACTGTGTATACTTATGCTCTTTTCCGGTTTGTTTCAGTAGGCAGGCTTTGTTGGCTCAACGACATGGAGATGACCATCCCCGATCGAGTAATGCTGGGCCGTCTTTAAGCAATAGCCTTGGCTCAGGACCTTCCGACCCTCATGACAATGTAGATGACGATGAACGTGTGGACGTGGTTGGGAATGATCATCGGCCTGATTCCGTGTCTCCTATTCCTCGTCATGGTAAGTCGTCTTCACAAGAAGACTCTTTTTAGAAAAAATACACGTATTTGTGTTTTTAGATATTGTAGTAAAGGCACCAAGAAATAGGATCATCGTCGTGATCATGATGTTTTTTGTACACTGGGGTAGAGTGGAGGAGATCTGGTTTTTTTGCTAATTTCATGAAAGGATACTCCAGTCAACGCCCACGATAATAGGAGTTTGATTTAATTTAAACGGAGAAAATCACATTTGAATTTTTATCAGTCTCGTATCAACTGGACCGTATTAATCAGGATAACACCTAGTTTTTTTCCTCTTACAATTCCTTCGGCATCTCCAGTTCCTCCGCTAAAAGCATGGATGAGGAGTAGTGTAGTAAAAAAAAACGAGCAGGTCGAGTGGCCGCGGACCGGCTGATTGAAAGAGGAACTTGAGAGTGCAGACATGTACTTTTACTGTTAAGTAGCTGATAAGGCGTCTGAAAGGGAACGCTTGACTTAATTGGTTTGTAGAACCGACACAGGCTTTCAATTCCGAAATGCACACTTACACACGTCTTCCTCGGGAGTTACACGGCGGTGACCTTTTTGGGCCAGAGACGAGGAAAATTTGAGGTGTTGAGAAGCAAGATTGTCCTCACAGGATTTTATTTGGGAGAGAGGGTTCTCACTCACTCACTCACTCACTCTTGTAGACAATGAGCTTGTGTTTATAGCGACACCCGAGTAAAAGCTCGAGTATTATTCACATGAAATTTAGGCATATTACTATGAAGATGCTACTCCCTTCATCCCATCCAAGGCGACCGGCGCGGTGGGAATGGAAGGAGAGTTCAATATATCAATACAGAATACAGAGATATAGTAGGCAAGTACTCACAATGTCAGTCAATCAGTCAAACTATGGGAAAGAGTAGCTTTAAGTAGACAAAAGCGAAAATGCCTGTTTTCCTCTCATCACCCCACTATTCATCCTCCTCCACTAAGGTATAAAGAGACTGAAGGAGGACTGCTTTGTCAGTTGGCATAATCTCTGGGAATGTGTGTGAGTGTGTAACTAAGTGTATCGGGATTATACAAAGAGGTAGAGTTTTAACAAGGGATTAATGAGTTGATTAGTGAAGTGATGATGGTTGTCGTCTTCCCCCAAACAAAAAAAAAACGCCACACTATCAAATAGCACATCTGTGAACCATGGCGGGGGGACAAGCATGGTGTTTCATCCAGAGACTGCCGAAGAAATGGTATATATGGATATCGGTAACCACTTTGAAAAGGAGTGGGGCCGGGGCTTATCTTGTTAATGAAGGCAAATGGGATTCATTTCATTCACTTTCCTGGTAAAAAGTGAAATAAAATAGATATATACATATAGAGTGCATGCATGCATAGGGAGGGAGAGGTTTCCCTTTTAAAAAAACAAGGATTTGACTTGCGTTCAGTTGCAGAGAGAGAGAGAGAGGATGATATGATGATGATGCGGCATGGGAGGGAATCCAAGAAGTGTGTGTCAAGAGATGAGGATAGCAGAGATGAGGACTCTCTGGCTTTTTTATGCATCTTATTTGTATGCGTCACTATCTTGTTGGCTGTATTACCACGAAAATGATACCAAGTCGGGATTTACTTTAATGAAATGCTATTTTTGCTTTGGGGACTCCTACTTTACCGCTGTGTACGAGTAAAAAGACAATGTATTCTGGATTGTTATTGTTGTGGTGCTCTTTTGCTGTTAAGATATCCTTACGGTATCATCATGAATAATTCATGGTGGAGTTTCCTCTATTTTCCTAAAGCGGATTTACATCCTTTTTGCCAGCACCACGGAATCAATATCGAAAATGAAGTTGTTCAACATGGGAATCCAATTGTCTAACAATGAAAAAACTGATACTTATCCATATTTATTTATGCTGGCGTAACTGTCCATGATGCATATGCGGTGGTGGTTGTGGTGGTGGTGATATGCCGGGAGGGAAAAAGATTGAAGAGAGAAAGTCGAATAGCTGGGCATACATTTTTGGTTTGGTTTTGAATGAAGAGAGTCGTCGTCATGTGTCAGGGTTGTGACTGGAAAGCAAATAGGGATTCTACTAGCATCATTGTGTGTTCATGACACATATTATATTGTTATATTTCAGTCCGTTTAGCCACACTTAGGGAATATATATTCGATCAAAAGGTCTCATCCTAATCGGTTGTGTTGTGTGTGTGGTGTATTACACCAGCAACCAAGGGATTTTATTTTGCTGCAATAGGGATGATATGTTATTTATTATGATGGTACATTACAGGTTGTTTTGTGCTGGGGCAGATTGTGTCGATATGTGAAATTCGGGTTGGGATGAATGCAAATTGATCACTCAGCGAGAGAACCTCGTTTCACTATTTAGATGTGGCGACAAATAAAGGCTTTCTGGTAATAATGATAAGGGACAATGGGGTAGATAAAATGTGGGATGAGAGTGGAGTTTAGATTTAGATTGCAAGCATTTACTATTTGGTCCACTGCTGATGTACGTACTTGTTGTAAGAAAAAAAGTAAGCATCGTTTTTTTCTATTTTTTTCTATTTGTTTATGTAGATTACAGCGGAGGTGAGAATCAGAGACGCGAGGACAGTGACAGAGACATAAGTGACAGTGGCTCTGAAAGCGGAGGAGCCTTTCGTCCAACAGCCCGTGACCTAGACCATCCTAGTCCAAATATTTCCTTGGGTCCTCCCCTCCAACCACCTATGTTGCCCTACCTCTACCCTCCAAATTTGTATTCAGGGGCACCCGGACTTCCTCCTTTGGGGCCCCCACCGACCCTCCCAATGTCCCTGTTTGGTCCCGGCTCACAACACGCGACAGCGTCTCTCCCACCGTCACTCCTGTTCAACCATCTACTCCAGCAACAGCTATTCCACGGAGGTTACCCCTTGGCAGCACCTCCCGTCTCACTGGCTTCATCACTAGGACCCGGTAAATTTACATTTCCATCTTCCTCTACCGCTACTTCCACCTCTTCAAACTCACCCATTTTTCATCTCAAACATCTTTTCGAAAAGCAAAAGAAGATTGAATGACTGACTGAGTGAAAAAGAGAGAGAGAGAGAGAGCGAATGTATGAGAAAATAAATATAGATTGATGCCACCCCCTCCCGTACTCTCCATGCTCATTCATTACATAACCTCCTCTTTGTGATTGCAGCTTTGCTATCAGATCGACTGAAAGCTCATCGGTTTCTGCCATACCCGCTGATCCCACCTGCAACTGCCTCTTCATCCTCAACGTCGTCGCTTAGTTCCACTTCGACGAGTGTACTGGGAGGAGGCAGCCTCTCTGCCTTTGAAACGGTCACACCTTCAAGTCACACAAGCCCAAAGCACTCTCCTCGTCCTACTGCTGAACCGCCAACTGCCGTAGAATCATCTAATGTGTTATCCCCAGTTTCCCATCCGCATCGAATGTCATCTCTCCTCTCGTCCTGTATCCCTGGTCAAACCACACAAACATCACCTCAAACCCACACACAACACCCCTCAGAACTCAAGTCTATCGAGAAGATGGTCAACGGTCTCGACATCAAACCTGACATGATCAAAAGCGAAACTGTGGATAAGTAGTTGTTACTTTCCTCTTGTAGTTCCTTAGCTAATTACCTAAGTTTACGGTAGCTACTACTACCGTACCGTACATACATACATATTGTTATTACTACTACTATTGTTATCATCATTATCATTATTACGTGTTGATATTATTACTTCATTTTTTTCGTAGGAAATGGCATCAAACATCAGCTTTTCCCCTTTCCTCCTCCTCTCTATTTATATAAATATTATGCTACTCATTCATACCAAAAAACGACAACAGGTATCGTAAACTGACACTTTACACCCCGCATTCGATTTCGGAGAGAGAGAGAGATCAGTTTTTGTTAAAGAAGAATACTCCCTCCGACCACGAGTCCAAAGCCGCTAATTTAATTTCCCCTTTCCTTTTTGGCCAGTTAAGTAAAAACTCAAATCAGACTCAAAGCATTCAGCTAGACTTATTAAAAGAGGAAGGCGGATCCAGGTATCCACAATATTATAATCATTGCGAAAACGTGCGTTCCCTTCTTGCTAGAAGCGAGTCCAAACTGGCAAAAAACTAGATAAGTTCTACAATTTATACAGCATTTTAGGAGACGCTAGGATTTCAGTTTGTGGTTATGCGCTGTGTGTAGGTGTTGTAGTATGTATGATAAATAGGTGTCATCTTACATGGTATATGTAGTTCTTGTACCATTTTTTCACAACAAAAAAAATTTTTTTAGTACTATCCCCGTGTCTGAACAAAAAAAAATATAAGATGTGTCCAATCAAAAAAAAATCTAATTATAATACCATTATTTACACTACAAACGAGAGACGTTCAAAAGGTGAAGTCGTTTCCCTTCTTTTCAAGTTACATACAAAAAAGCATACGACAAGCGTAATATGCATATACCTATACCGAGAGTAAAGAAAGAAAATTAATCGTGATCAACTTGCTTCCTGCTTTCTCTCGCTGGAAAAAAATAGTTTTTTAGTATCTACAATGCAAGGGTATACCTCATCTCAAAGCAATTTGTTTTGCTTTTTTTTCGCCATCTGCTCACGTAATTCAACTATTTTTAATTTTTTGGTTTTCAATCCGGTTTGACCGGTGTATCTATAATTTACATGTTGTGTGTGAAACTACTCTCGAACGGCTAAATGATATATGCAAGGAAGAAAGACAAAAAATGAGTTAGTAAATGATGTTTTTTTTGTCGAAATACGGAAATATTTCTAGATAGGATCATGATGATATTGTGTGTAACATGTAACAAAAAAAATCAGGTACATAAAGAGTCGTCAAGAAAAAAAAATCAGCATAATTTATATAAAAATAAATATTATGTATCTCATGCGAATATAAAAAAACGGCAGTAACTTTAACACTCGTCAGCGTTTTTCTCGGCTCGCTGACACTCACTCCTCCTCCATTCTATTATTATTATTATATAAACTCCTGTTTAACACATCCCCCCAATTTAAAGGATTTGTACTTTTTGAGCTTTATTTATTGAACAATGAATACATGTTAAGTGTATTTACCGTAGGTTAAATAATCCAAGTTATTATTACACAGTGATTATAAGTAATCGCTACAGAAAAAGTCAACTAGTGTCTATGTTAACCTTAGGTGTAAGTTAGTCCAGTTAGGTAGTTATTTCGGAGTTGTTTATTCTAGGCATAAATGTATATCTAGCGTGTATAATAGGTTGTATAAAATGTGACTAAGTCAATATACACCTGCCCTCAATGTTCCTTTAATACGTCGTATTACTACTACTTACAATTAGAAGAGCGAGAGAGAGAGAGAGCAAAGTGACAAAAAAATGAAACCACACAAAAAAGGGGCAAAGATGACTGCGGAAGTTGCCTCCCAAATTCTTAAGAATACACTATGCTAAACGAAAAAAAAGGTTTATATATTTCCCTGTAATAAATAATTACTACTTATTGCTGCTGCATAGCTAAAAACGCTAAACTAATAAGTGCATATCCCGTTATATATTTTGTGAAGCAGTTGCCACTCTGCAGGGAAAAGGGAATTTTTTGCAGGCCCCTTGGCGAAAGAAAAAAAAGAATTGTGTGTGTTTTCATTCAGTTTTCCGCTGACGCGTTGTCCACTTACCCAACAAAACTCATTTGGTTGAAATGGCCAAACTTGTTATAAATACGAAACTCTACCAATCTTTCGGTTCCCCAGCGAGAGAGCGAGAGAGAGAGAGAGACGAGACGTTGGCATACCTATAAACACGACATAACAATGCATAGACGTTACTTTGGCTAAACAATTTTTTTTTAGAAAAACTGATTCTTCTCTTCTGAGTATGGTAAATATCTGTTTGAAAAATATGTTTACCATGATGATGATACATGATAAGGTGTAATCCTAGTGGTGTAAGGTATATTAATGCTAAGTATATAACGCTGTTTAAATTAGATTTAGTTAGATTTTAAATAGTACTTTATACTGTACAATGTAAAATATATATAAATATAAATATATATATATATATATAACATATATTATAGTAATTATTATTAGTCTACTGCATTAATCCATTAATGCATTGACCTAGTTACCTATTATTCCTATATCTAACGTATTACTCCTAGCTTCTAAGAAACTATATATATATATTATAATTACGGCATAAAAACTATTACACGTTATTAGTGTGAAGCTATACTACCTTCATGTAATACATCCGAGTATGTACGATGTAACTCCGTATATGCATATTATTACAATGATAATAATAATAATTATGATACATATACCAACAGATAAAATATTATTGTAATTCCCGTGTAAGCAAGTAAAAACCGGCATACAAAGAAGCTCGCCCTCATGACGTTACTTGGTCGAGCCATTTGTATAGACAGAAATGGGCAATCAACAAACAAAAACTTGAAAAATAAAGAGTTTCATTTTTTCAATGTGAAAAGAGCTGCTGCTGCTGCTGTGTGTTTATAACGACAACTCATTATCATCCTGGCATTCATCATTCCTATCCAAAAATACACTCTGAATTATTCACCCTGCTGAAATCTCATATAATTATCATCAGCCAGCACCACCACCACCACCACCCGACACGCAACACTTGTATACACAATTTCGCAACGCTGCTGCTGCTTGCCCCTTCCATTTTGCATACCAGGTGTTTAAGTACACAAACTCACTTTGGCACAATTATTTGTTTCCCGTGGAGAAACTCAAAGGGATTTCCTACAAGAAGGGAAAAATACATATGGGCGCGGATGCGGATGACGAGTATACATAGTATATAATAATATTCATTCACTCAGAGAGAAGGACAAGGACACGGGAGAGGATTCTCATCCTTATCGTCAAGCAACCAGCGAAACGATATATATGCTCTTCCGCCAAACCCTTAGCACCACCACCACCACCACCATTACACAAAAAAGAAGAAGTTTGAGAACACGGAAGCCTTTTATCATGCTCCTCACTCTCAAGTAGATTCCATGAAGACAAGATGATCTTGATGAGTCGTGCTCGTCATTAGTGGAAACTGCAAAGGAACGGGGAAAATTGGAGAAAGGGAGCAGCGAAACATGTAAGTGTTATGCGGTAATAGCGAATCCTTGGTGATAGCGAATGGTGGGGTGATGCTCAAGTGCTTTTTTATAACACGAAGACGGCTCAAGGATTTTGCTTCAGTCGTCTACATAATAAAGAGGAGCATCGAGCAGCAGCAAAATAATATAAAAAGAAGAAGAGAGAAAAAAGGGCTTAGAGGCATTGACTCTTTTTTTCCGCGGCGTGTAAGGTTATTTACTAAGCTTGTGCATGTAGTTATGGTTATTCTGAGAGAGTAGTAGTAGTAGTAGTAGTGGGTAAATAAAGCAAAACTCGCTTTTCCACACTGATGAGGAACACGTCCGTGTGGGTCCGTTTGTTAGGTTTCATCGCGGTTTCACTTGGATATATTTCTTCTTCTTTTTTGGCTTGTATAGCCACCCCGACTTCTTCCTAATGCGATTTCCCTTTTATTCGAGAGAGAGACTCTCTCTCTCTCTCTCTCTCTTTACGCATCTCTCTACTCCTGCTGGATGTTTTTGGAGAGCCATTAACCGGAGAGAGATAGGGTTATATAAACTTTCAATCTGATTTTCATTCATTGAAAAAGGTTAGATGACTGCGTCGTCTACACGACGGGCAACCCCGACACGCACAGTTTGCATACCCTTCTTCTTTGCACGGATATTAGATTGCAATCTAAGCACATTCAAAGAATACATTATTAGTGGCGTGGCGTAGTTAGTAGCTGTGTAGTCTAGGCAAAAACCCGGTGAGTTGATTCTGAGCGAAAAATTATATTACGTATTCACTCCCAAAAAAGGTTATATAATGGGATCTCATGATGATATTCTCCTCTTATGAAAGCGGCGATATGCTTTGTAACACCTCACCACAACTTCGTGTGTTTTTTTTCCTTGCGTAGGAAACTCCTTCGCGATTCTCTAGAATTCATTACCCACCACACAATATCTCCGGGCTCTGAATGAATGAAAGTGAATGAAATGAGCGGAAGCGTTAGTTCGAGGGGTAAATGAGAGCGTAACACGTAGGAGCAGCAGCCTCAGCAAAAAAAAGCTGCTGCAATGAATGATGATCTAACATTTAGCTCAGTTTAGTCGTAGTAATTTGTACTTTGCAAAGGAGAAAAAACTGTCTGAACAAGAACATGGGAGATCAACACGGAAAAAATGTGCACCACTACCACTGCTCAAAACTCTGATGGTTCAGGTAAGTACGTAAAAGGAGTAATACCAATACCACCACAACAAACACGTGATTATTGTAAACCGGAGACGGGCCAGGATTGCGTTTACATCTTGATTAATTATGTTCAATTTCATTCACTCCTTCCCGTTCCTCCACAACTTCATTACTTATGCCACTCAAGTTTTTCAGAGCTAAACATCGTGCCTACTTTTACACACAATTATCAGGGGCAGCATAGCAGCAGCAATACAAAAAGGCAGTGTTTTTAGGTAGTAGTAGGTATAATAATATGCGTGGAGCATGTGTTTCTCTCTGATTACGATGACCAGGCTGGACATATTTTTATTGATGTGGCAGGCGATGGAACGGCGAAATGATGGACATACTCTTGAAACTTGACGGGACAATTTTCTCCAGGAAGCACGAACCTCTTTTTTATTTTAAAAAAAAGTCACTCGATGCATGATGCATAGGTTAGGTAGTTGTAGTCCCTGGTTTTCGGTTTCATTCATTCAGCCTTCCCCGTAAATAATAATGAGGGAAATGAGGGATTGGGAGCTACTCAAATGATTACTTACTACTACTCCTTTTTAGTGGGAATACAACACGGTTTTTGGCTCGTTGATCATGACTTGATTCGGACCGTTTAGTCTCTGGCCCGAGTTTAATACGGAGCTAACTTTTCATCTTAAATTATGTTTGTTTTTGACAGAATCATAAAAAGAGTATTTCATAGCTCATTAGCAGGGCACGTAAATCCACTCGCGAAGCTATTAAAAAAGGAAGGAGAGAGTGGGCTCCGGGTGTAGCAGCAGCTCCACACTCCGAGTAACTTTTTTTATACCACCACCACCATCACCGTATCATTTAATGGACCTTATACGTTTGATACTGGAGAAATGAAATGGAGTAAGTTGGTGTGTGGCTTGATGTAGGTAATCTTTGAAGTGGAGAACCATCCCCGGCTTTACAACCCTTTTACACGTATTGACTTTGGACGGAGAGAAAAGTACAAAGATGGTCTGTTTCAAACCCATTACGAGGATGTGGGTAGTCCAGTCCGTCCGTCCGCCAGGATATCCAGAGTATGAATGGCCAGGGCATGGCATGTTTTCTTTTGCTACATTGTGTAACGGGGAAGGAAATGATGATAAAATATTATTATGTGGCATGAGTTTTCAAGTGAAGCGTAACCGATAGCCGTATTACACGGATATTTTTCTGGAATTTTTGGGTTGATGGAGACGTTTTGTTATCAGGTGCCATTGCTGACAGATGGTAAATATAACGTGGAGCTCGGGAGCTACAAAATTTATTGGTTTTTCCGACATCCCGTAATGGGGTTTTAACAATAATTCCAGATATTACAGTAAACTATGAGCGAACAGAGAGAAAAATAGGGTTTTACTTGGAAGGACTTTTTGGGGGTGTACAGGACGACTCCTTCAACATCTTTCTAAACGTGACGAGTTATTTTCGTCAAAGAATGTGCATATTACAGTAGTACGCTTCATTGTACCTACGTACAGTAAAGTAGAGCCTTGTAGTAAAATTAGAGCAAAATTTTTGAATTTTTCATTCAAGGCTAACCTGTAATTTAAAAACCGTAGATCTTGGTTACCTTAATCAAAATAACGTTTGTAGTGTTTGAGTCGCAATTATGACCTGGGCTACAACAACATGCGTACCTTAAGTATTTGGCAATTTCTTAAGCGTCATTTATCATCATGAGGTCCGCTTTCAGGTGGTCAGTCATTCGCTAGAACCAGATTTTTTAATATTTACACCAGGCGCATGTGTGTTATTAAATATTGTTTTACAAGGAAAAAATTGTTATTAGTTTTTACCTAGGTGCTCATTAGATTTTGAAATTTATCGAGTGTCAAATTGAAGATGACGTGATAATAATATCAGGATGAGTTATCAGTTATCACTGACGATGTGTGCTTGCAAAAATGAATTGAAAGAAGAAGAAAAACTATCGCATGCACTTAAAATGAAAACTTGATCGACTCGTTGCCTATGCCACTGACACACACTTACTTCCCGTTTAGACAGTAGCATAATAAAAATGTTCATCTTCCTCCCAAAGTATACTTTCCCAGAGAGTGTGTGAAGCCTTTTCTCGAACCCGAACCTATCGGATTTCCCATTCTGGAAAAATGAATTAGGTGCCTTCTTCACTCCTTGGCCTGCCCTGCTGCCTCTTGCTTGCTTATAGACTCGCCGGGAGACGCATCTGGTCTCCCGGTTGGCTTTCCGAGAATTCACAAGATACGCGAAAATGGTGGTAAATATGTCCACAAGACGAGGAGCCTCTAATTTTCTACGCCACTTAAATGGAATAAGAAGGAGGAGGCCGGTGGAGAAGCCCAAGTAGGGGGAAACTACTAACTTCCATTATGGACATTGTGGAAAGAGGAAAGTGTGTGTGTGTGTGTGTGTGTATGTGTGAGGGAGAGGAAGACGAAGAAGGGCAACTTTATCTAAAGACAGATCGATGAAGAGGAGAGAAGTAAATGGCTCTAACTCTTAAGGTAACTTTAGTAGCAGGAACCCCGACCAAAGCTCTGGCTCCGCAGAAGAAGGAGCCAACTGGAAAAAGAAAACGTCAGTGAGGAGTGAGTGAGTGAGGTGGCTGTAGTGTATGTGGGTGAGAAGGAAAAGTCCGAAAAAATACAAGTTTTCCCTTGGTTCTCTCTCCAACTTGTTAATACACACAGACACACACAAAGTGCCTACAATTTCTCTATATATAAGTATGTACATTGGGCTAAGGAGCCGTATCCTGTGAGAAAGGAGGAAGAAGAAGCACAATCCATTTACGAGAGAGTTGGTGGTCCGCTTTTGCTTTTTCCTTCTCCCGCATACATGCCACCATCACCACCACCGCACTCGCACCACCACCACCACCAGCTAACTTGTAGCATCAGTTTTTACAACTTGGGCAGCAGCAGCTTTATGCAGGTTAGGTTACATGGAAAAACGTACTTGCTCACTTGAGCCAATACTTTTCTGTTTCAAAGGAGGGATGGAGGAGTGTGTGCGCTTGCTTTGCTACGTAATCGATATGACCAGGAGAAAGCTGTTCCTTTCTCACCACGAGACTCTTCACTCCAAAATGGAATGTTCTTTTTGGGAGGAAAAAAGAAAGAAGGAAAGAAAGAAAGAGAGAAAAGAGCATTTTAGTGAAGCTTTTTTTCTCTCTTCGTCTCAACACTACCAGGCGTATCGTCTTCAGAGGTTGCCTATCACTTCCAGCACGGAAGGAAAGGAGTGATGAGGAGAGATGCAATGCAATCTCTTTTTTTTTGGCTTAATTGTGGAGGATCCTTTCGAAAGACTGCTGCCTTGCCAATCAATTGGCAGCCTGCTGGTGTACGACTTTGGCAGTGGGAAAGGGGAAAATCAAAGGATATTACGGGGGATTAGTTTATTACTCAGCTATATAGCATTTCATATTGTCGTTCAAGCCTCTTTGTTTACAGCTCAGAGTTTATTTTGCTCACAACCTTTGCTCCTGTACGACGCGGCGCGGCAGCGGTTGGGAAATGGAAATAAAAAAAACTGTTTTGTTCATCATTATACGGACCATGCGGAGCGTTTCGTCTGAGATGCAAAATATACGAGTGGGATGCGCGTACACGGATTTTTAAAGTGCCTACGCGAATCCCTGTTTTGTAGAAATGGGATATGTCAACCAGCAATAGTGTCATTTAATATCAAGGTTTCCTCTGAAATTTGTCTGCCACAACAACATCCGGTTTTGAGGAACGGGCAATAAGGTGGGGGCATAGTTCAATGAACTCCAGCGACTCGCATAATTTTACCAGGCCCACTTCATAATGATCTTATTGAGCACGCCGCTGAATCCTGCCTGACCGATATACACACAGGTATTATGATATTTAACGCTCACTTGACAAAGATCCAATCCATATACACCCCCATAATAAATATTGACCATTAGCCTTCACCAAGATGGCAATCTTGCCGCCGCTTCCCTCTTGTTCAAGACGACGTGCGATAAGGGCCATGATGAGGGTGTGTTTACTATCACATCCGAGAGCGAGAGGATTTAGTAGTGATGCTCATTGAAATGAAAATGATAGAAAAAAGAGGAGCCGGGCGGAATGGAATCTACTTACTTGTTTTATATTTTCCCTTTTCCTCTCTCATTCCCAATGTTTAAGTCGAATGTGAGCACTAAAAATTAGGGATATCGCCCAGAGTACGTTCCGTCCGTACATATTGCATGCAGTTTTGATATTAGCACACGAATCTCCATACAAGATAAAAACCCGTCCTACAATTTTATATATATATTTTTTCTTGTTTTTCGAGCAAGTTCACGTCCTCCGCTAATGTTCCCTCACACAGAGAAAACAATACAGCAGAGAGAGAGAGAGAGAGAAGGTTTGTTTGTAGTTTGTGTGCATCCCAGTTTCAAATACCCCAAAAAAATGCCCTCGTGGTAGTAAAACTCTCTCTGTATTATAATGCATTAGAGAACGCATCAAACTGTAAAAAAGTACAGAGTTGGTTTTTTTTTCTTCTTCTTCTTCTTCTTTTTTCGTTCCTTTTTCTCTCCTTTCCTTCCACCATGCTTGCACCATACCAGAACCACCACCACCACATGGTCCTCTTTTTCCATTAACCATTTCACCATTGTAGTCCGCGCATTTGACTCGTTTTCTCTCTGCTGCTGCTGAATTGATGGAAAATCATGCTAAGGATATCGTGGATTTATTTCACTTGGGTGGACAAAAGGATTCTCTTTTGGTGTCTCCTCGATCTTCTTCTTCTTCTTTTTCTCTTTTCCTCCGTCCTCTGTCCTTGCAGCAGCATCAACTGCTCTCCTCCTTCACAGCCCCAATCTTTTATATTTCTTTGTTGATGCTGGTAGTAGCGTGCTCTTGATTCGTTTCCATCTCCTCTCAAGCGATGGTGATGGTGGGATGTATTCTGGGATTACATTAATCTACACAGCCGCCTGGAAGACAAGTGTAGCGTCAAAAGCACCACGACTCTTTACCGCAAAGACTACACACACACACACACACTTTTCAAAAGAAAGGAGAACGTGGAGAACTGAAAGAACTAACTTTTTGGAAGCATATATATAAAGTAATATCATGTTGTCTTGTCTCTACTCCCAGCCCAGTACCACTAGTATTACTTCTGATCCAAAAAAAATATATAAAGAAGTATAAAACATCTAACAACTCGGTTTTTATATATTATTACCTCCTATATTTATGCACACACATTTCGTGCTCGCCTAATACTACTACTATGGAATTGGAATAACCATAATATTTTTCTCTCTTCTTCCCTCCATTATATATGGACCATTCGCTAAGGTCCTCCAAGTAATGACTCTGGTGCTTCAAACTCACTGAAAGTTGCCTCAAATGATACGGTCAAACGAAGGGTGACGTGATGGATTAGATGTTTTGTTATCGCGTTGTAATTTCAGACAAAAAATATATATAAATGCTCTTCGTGTGTGCACCACGCTCGCACATTTTTTTTTTCGCAAAAGGGTAGGTGGTACGCTACACTTTTATACACACCAGACACCACCACCACGTTGTCGGTAATCGGAGAAGGAGAGAAGGAAAAAAATACATTCTTTTTTTTTGCTGTTATGTTGTAATGGAAGCACTTCTCCTCCTCCTCCTCCTCTCTGTCTCACTTCCAACTGACTTGATTGAAACAGAAGGACGGAAAGCGGCTTAATGATAAGTATCTTGTGTGTAACTTGTGCTGCTGCTGCTCCTGGAAGGGGAATAAGAAGGGAGGCAATTTTT
Organism: Dicranocentrus wangi; assembly: GCA_036850665.1. NCBI lineage: Eukaryota > Metazoa > Arthropoda > Collembola > Entomobryomorpha > Entomobryidae > Dicranocentrus > Dicranocentrus wangi. The sequence continues at coordinate 25,543 of JAANSN010000006.1, read as the reverse complement.
CTAGGGTATAATTTTTTCGCCAAAAAATATAATATCATATCACATCACAGGTTTGCTGGCCAGGCTAACACGATAACTTGAAAAAAATCCCTTGAGCACCATATGTCAATATGAGCATGAGTTTCACGGAATGTGTGTACGATAGCTCTCCTCTGGCACAATACACGAGATAATAAAAAAAATAAACCACGAAGGGGAAAAAATTATGCGTAATCGTCGCAACATTTTCAGCTGATTGAGTAGCAAGCAATTGTCTAGCGTCAATTTAGAGAGTGGAGATCAAGTACAAGGCAAATGCCGTGACGATGAGGAGCCAAACGCAGAAAGGGAATATGTATGTGCATACGTTATTAAAATTCATTTTTTGGCATGGTTATTTACATTCAAATGATGGTTAACCACAAAAAAGGGTTTTCCATCTTCCGGTCTGCATTTTCATGATTTTTTGGAAAAGGTGGAACGTACGTAAGTGAGTGCTAAGCAGTAAGCATTGTCAGCCAGATTCACGCTTCCTTCGTCATTTTTTAGTTTTTGTTTCAGTGTGAATTTCAGCTGGTTCAGGGATGAATTCAGAGGGATGGAAAAAAAATCACCTTGCATATTTGACAACAATTACTTTGCAAAGAAAATTTTTGCAATTTTTTTTCTCCCTCTCTCTCTCTCTCTCTCTTCACAAGATGAACTCATATTACCACTTATTTCATACCTTTTCCGTGTGAGCTGTCTATCTTTTTTCCCTGTAAGAAAACCTAATCATCATCATGATCATCACCAAAACAGAGAGTGTTCTTTCCACTCCGCGCTGGCATTTCATCCCTCTCTGAAACAATGCAGGGAAGCGTGATAATTCCAAGGTAGAGCAAGAAAAAATATCAGAGTTACACACACATCATAGGTGCCCACATATTGACTGTAAAAAGGTGAAAAAAATTTACTTGAGCAAAATACAATTATCTCATTAGTCATGTCAGAGCCCAGGTGTTAACGACGGGTGTTATGTCTTCGACCATTGAATAAAAAATATCCTGTAGCCACGAAGTTCAGCACAGACATTAATCCACATATTATATACATTGGATTGGAAACCAAGTCAACAACTGCTTTTTTTATTTCAACCGTTTTTTTTTCTTCTCTCTCGATTCATCCCTTGAGGATAGCAAACACTGAGATGAATGCAATAAAACCTATCCAATTATGACAATTAATCTGGTTCATTTCGTATTCTGTGTTTGGATACACGTTGAGGAAGACACGACGGAGGAGCGATGTCCGTGTGTAGTAAGTAATAATGACGGAGGACTGGTGACTGGTGAAAATCAAGACTTATTTAAAGATTGATATATTACCAACCAACCAAACTAAACTCACAATTTCTCAAGGCAGAGAGAGAGAGAGTGAGAGAAGAGAAGAGAGGATCAGCTTTTAATTTCGTATACATCCTGAAAAATTTAATATTGGTTATTACCCGAGTTGATGTTAGTTGGTCAGTATGAAAAGAAAATGATAGGATGCTCCACATGATGATAAACTGCTAATCTGCGAAATCATGACAGGTTTTAAGCATATTGCTTGATAGCTCGTCATGTGATGAATGTGATTTTTTTTTCAGAACTACCCCCATCATCAGGTGTACATGGAGTTTTTAATACTCCATAATATATTATATTTGAATATTATGATGGAGTATTATTTTTTCACGTAGGATTCCGTGAAATCGAGATCCTTGTTGGCTTCTGGCTCACTTCCTTGCAGATCCTTTATTTATTAGTGTGGTTATTTTACTATTTACTCTTTAGCTCACTTGAGGGAATTGACGCCTGGTGCGAAACTGGTTTCACATGGCCAAGTGTATAAGGGGGGAAAAAGTAGATGTCTTCGAGGACCTAATTGCTACTGTGGTTTGATTGAGCTGGTTTCATATTTTACTTTACCTTCGGGACAAACGATCCTCGCGGAAAAAAAGTGGTGGTGGTGGAGAGAGGATCATATAATAATTCAGTGGTGTACTTCGTTTATTTTCAGTTTGTGGATAAAATGCAAATTTTCTGGGGGAGAATTTATATGAAAGAATTAAGTCAAAAGGTGGATGATTGCTTTAAATTTGGCCACACTAGGAGATACATTGTGTACGAGAAAAAAATGCGCTTTTTTCTACTTTTTTTTAGAGTAAAGTACTCCCGGTGGTTCATCGATCCTCCTTTTGTTTTACATAGACTGCTAATCTGCTGCTACCTCGTCAGGATGCCGAGGAGATGATAAATTGTGGAAAAGGACGAGAAACTGGATGCTACGTAGTCTGAGAAACTTGTTGAGGCTGTACAACGGTTTCTGCCCGACATTAAAAAAATATTATATTACCTACGTTTCATCAGATGAACAACTGTCTAGGTGGCACTTGAATCTCCAAAACTATTTTTTCAAATCCCGATTAGTGCAAACAAACTACGACATATAAAAATCAACTTAAAAGCTGTAATGTCTGTTGAATAGTTCTTTTTTTGGCCAGAGTTGAGGTGCATCCCGCGTGCACTACATTACCAGTTGAGCCTGGCTTCCGCCATTGGGAATTAACTTTGCATTAGCACAGTTCCTCTCTCTCTCTCTTTAAAAAGCTTTCGTTTGACTTTGACGGAGGTCCCAGCTTAATGGCCAAGTTTTCCCCCAATAAACGCCTTTCCCCATCAAATCTATATTTCAAAAATAAAGTGGTCGTCGCCGTTTCCTCCTGCCTGCCTTGCTGATCGCAATTACTTTCTAGCAATCCAAACGGGCCCAAGTAGTAGCCACCAAGCAATTATTGAAAGAAGAAAAAAATAATAGTATGCTCTACAATAGGCACATATCACTTGCTTTTCCGGCAAAACACAAGTTACGAAAAAAAAAACTGCGTGTAGAGAGAGAGAGTGGGGCACATTTTTCCAACAATTTTCTCACTCTGTCAGTCACGCCACTCTGGGCCACTTTTTTATGATTACGGTATCGTACATTATGTATCAACAAGATGATGTCATACACTCATGTCATCATCATAACGCATATATATTCCAGTACTGTTTGTTTGGCGACCAAGTGGGAGCCATCCCAGTTCAGTGTCTCGTGTGAGGTGAGGTGCAGCAACAACAACACACACAGTACAATGGTCGCTCGTCGGCGTTGCAGTACACTCTTGAACTTTTAGGAACAACGGTGAGGCGACGGTCCAACAACTTATTGTTTCAACAAGATAAAATAAAATATAATTTTTTAGCATGGACTGCATGCACGCATACTATTATTATTATTATTATTATTATATTTTGTGAATCGCAAATAAAATTTACCTGCTGCCTACACAAACTGCTGCGGAAAGAGAATTCTTTTGAGGAAAAAAACTAACAACATGCATAGCAGCGTCTTTTTATGCGTAAAAAGTGCAAATAAATGTGGCATGAAGAAGGGATTATAGACTCAAGTTGAGTAACAAAATCGTGTAGGTTTATAATACCCTACTACTACTAGGATCCTCTCCTCATATATTTTTTTGTGATAGCAACCCCACCGAAATCATAATGTATATATTTGATATACGTGATGAATGATGTATTGTGGTGGTGGAAGGAATACGATATGGAAATAATAATCACACACAACTCCCTGATGATTTGACGATATCGCTTTTACAGATATCTCTTTTTGCTCTTCTCTCTCTCTCTCTCTCTCTCTCTCTCTCTGTCCACTTTTGTTTATGTGAATAGATTTACACACAATGAGCCTCATAATAACAATAATGATAATAACAAGGAGCCAGTTCATTTCCTTCGCTTTTTTGTTACTTTCATTCCATTATTATTGCGAGCAAAGTGTATATAATATATTGTATAGGAGAGCTTTTGCTGCTGCTCCTCCGCGTCTTCTCTCTTCATCCCTGCATATTATGTGTACGTACGTGTGTGTTTGTTATTCCATCATCTCCCCGAAAATTCACACAAAAAATGGGAGAGAACAACTCAAAAAAGCAAATATGATGGGTTTGCTTGGAAGAAGAAGAATAAGAACTATAAGAGGACAGGGAAAACGGCTGAAGAGAGAGAGAGAGAGAATGTGTGGGGAAGGGAATATAATAAAAATTGAACAAGAATCAAAAAAGAATATAATATATAAGACGAGTAGGCACAAGGCGAAAACTGCTCACGCCCAAAGACAACACATTGAACCTACAATTTTCTTGTGAGAAGAAAGGATGCCCAATTTCTTTGCCACGTCCCTTTCCATCAACAGAAATTACTAGTCTGCAAACAAGAACGTTTTTATACACATCAGCCACACAACACTGACTTACGATGGCCAACAACTGAGGGGAAAAAAGCAATATTATATCATGGATTGAGTATGACGACTACTACGACGACGACGACGTGGTGTAAAAACACGCATCCAGTACATGCCTCCTTTCATTGATTGTGTGAGAGAAGAGGAGAGGAATAGAGGCAGGTAGGTATAATATAGTATGCTCGTTCGTGGAGGGTTGTTGGAGTTAGTATGTAAGCATCAGTGTGAAGCGACAAATTTCCCCTGAAAAAAAAAATTTGGGAATAGGCAAAAAAAAATTGAAAAGTAAATCATGAAATAGTTTTCTGTTACGTGGTCAAGGCACGAAGCGACAAATCACGTAAACTGTAATTGCTATAAAAATCGTGCTTTTGACTAGATGAATATCAAAAGAAGAGCTCGTACGTATAAAATTTTTCATGAGAAAAACAGCCCCAGACTCTGATCTGATCTGATCATCGTCACCTCCTTGCTTGTTGCCCAAGAAGCAGAAGAGCAAAGTGTTGGGGCTAATTTGCTTGCTACACCTATTTTTTGCTGGGATAAGCGTTGTTGCAGAGAGTTCTGGAAAACTGGAGCAAAAGCAATCCAAGTGGGTGCTCTCATTATTACTTACCATGCGTTCCCCTGCAGACATGCATGGCCCACCTTTCAACTACACAAATATTATGACACCAAATAGTGCCATTCGGCGCAGGATATTAGTTTCTCAAAGGATAAATAAATTCAGTTGCACTCATTCTCACACCAACCAAAACTCTGCCAGAAACAAGGGCAAAATGGAGGATCATCACAGAGAGGAGTCGAAAACTGCGCACAGGTATTGTGTGGCTCTTCCAAAAGGCTCTCATAAAAGGTGTAAATTTCCCTTACAAAAAATTGTTGTATCCATCCATCCATACGAAAAAGGAACACCTTAGCATATCGTATTATTTTTTCATAGATATATGTCGATTGTGCATCTTGGCCAGCTCACACTAATCCATTCACGCTTACAAACTAGTTTCTAGTCACTTTAGTTGTAATAAAATAATGAAGAAATTCTCAGCTTCTTCTCTTTTACGGCGTTTCTTCAAACTGGACTTCAAAAGTTGCCGATTGGAAAAATTAGCTAATAGTATATCTCAATAAGTGCTTGAGCGCCCACATGTATGCATTCAGCCACTTTTTTCCTCCTCCAAAAACTTCCATCTCTCTCTCTCTCTCTCTCTTTCACTCCTCCTGTTTAGCTTTTTCCTCTCGCCGCAAAATAATGATGTGCTCCCTGTATATTAAAATCCCAAGGTAAAAAAAATATAATCAGAATGGATTCATACACAATTTCAACTCCATCTTCACTTCTTCTATATATCCTATACCCCTCTGCCTGCCCTGCTGTTCTTTCCTTACAATTCTTCTCTGATGCAAGCGCAAGTCGTCCGTCAGTGTTACACCCAGAAAAATAATATTTCTCAAAGAACAACCCCGTCCCAAGTGTTTCTTTTAATATCCCCTGAGAAAAAAAAAGAATCAAAACAGGTAAGCTAGTCAGCAGCAGCAGCATCTTTTTTTCTTCTTCTTCTTCTTCTCTTTTCTTTTTTGGTGGCTAGAAGAAGAAATCAGTGGAAAAAGCTTCTGTTTCCGAATATTAAGTACCGCTATAGGGGGTTTTGTGGTCTTGCTGTTGTGGCAATGTTTTTCCCATTACGACCACGACAGAGGGAAAAAACAGCACACCTCAACGGAATACTTATATAGTTAGTTATATAACTTTTGCTAAAAACTTGAAGTGGAAGTGTGTATTTTTTAAGGGGCTAAATGAAGAAGACTGGTTGGGCTCCGGCTCCGTCCGACTCCGCACACTGGAATATCATTTTATGCATTTAGTTTTTTTTTCTAATAATCTGACTTGTAGCACTTTTTCCCCCTTGTTTATTTGAACAAGGGAAACCGACCTATTATTACTATTATTCTATGGATTTTACAGAGATATTATTGAATATAGATTCAGAACAGATACCCTTTTATATGATCATTCATTATTACGTTATTGTTTCGCCGATGTATGTACGGACGGACTAGTGGGCTTGTCGGTGGTGGTAATAGCCAGGTGCAAGTCGAGAGTAACATCGGCGCGGTAGAATAATCAGTGGAAACCACCCGCTACGTGTGTTCTTCGTTATAATCTCTCCACTCAAAGAAGCCGATGATATTTGTTTGCAAAAAACGTCCTCCTTGGTGATTCCCACTGCTACAGTCAGTCTTATATACCTTTTCAATTAGACACTCAATGAAATTAATGCGAAGACACGTAAACCATTCTGGTAATCACCTGGGTCGAGATGAATGCAGCGATGAATGCGGATTTTATATATGTATATATTTCTTTTTTTTCGGATATGGAAAAAAAATAATCAGATTGGCGCAATAATTTTGCAGCAGGATTCAGCATGGTAGAGAGAGAGAGAGAGGAGCAACGAGACTATAAAGTTAGCAGAAGAGAGATATAAAATAATGGTCATGAATAGAATTAAAACTTGTTGGCTAGCGTAAAAAATTAGAATAAAATGTTTTTCATTTTTCCAACTCACTCCATGCATGTCCACTGACGGGAAATAGTTTAACGGCGGTTTTCGTACATTTATGGTTTAATTTATGCTCCGACATAAGTCAACCATGAAAATAGTTCCGATTTTTTTAAAAGCAAATCCTAATTTTAGTAACCATTCGAGTAATTACACTTGGCATTGCAGTGCCTTTTGTCTAACTTTTATATTATTCCTGTATTAAATACACACGTAGTGTACATAAATGATCTTTATGATGATGATGGCGATGATGATGATGATCTTGATGATGATGATGATGATGATGATGGTGCAAGAGTATCATGGCACTTGCCGCTGCTGCTACTTTTAGCTCTCATCCTCATAATTTGTTTTGATGAAGTGAGGACTGTAGCCGGTGGTGAGCAGCAACAATGGGATAAGTGGTTGATTGTGTCAGTTGACAGGAGGTAGTTTACACATATCTTTTCCAAAAAGTCCCGTACCTCAATTGCTTTTTTTGGTGGCTGATTCCCCTTTCGAAAGAAGAAAAAGCGCCGGAACGTTTCTCAAATGATACATGATTGATTAGCATGGATCCAAGTCGTCCTCGTCCTCGTCGTCTCCCCACTTAATTCCTTTTCAATGGGCTTAACAAATAATGAGTGTTGTTTGCAGTTAGTTGATCAAAAGAGAAGGAACCGAGTAGTTGCATCGTTCCTTTAGAATTGTAGACACCTCTCATTACCCATGTCTTATTGGTTTGGTTAGTAGTGTGAGGAATGATAATGATAATTATTAGTCGAGACTGTTAGCTGTACACGTATATCCATTACAACAAGAAGAAGAGTACATCATCACGAGAGGAAAACCAAATCCTTTCGTTATATATATATAAATATTATACACGATATTCTCATGTGTGATGATATGTTGTTAGAGTCGTGTTATCTTCGACGCGAGCATGAATTTCTCATTTGCTTCAAGGTGGGAGTTGCTCACCATTTTTTACACTACACAGGTTGCATCATATATGACGAAAGGAATCCAGCATACTTACTTTAAATTATGCTGGAACGCTCGACGTTCTTCTCTTGGGCGGACATACAATTAAATAAATAATGTGGTACTTATTTGCATATAGGCAAAGGCAAAAGAGGGTGACCTGACGAGGCTATGTGCTACTACTCTCTCTCCGATAAAAAATTAAATTAAAAATGTGTAGCAAGCAGGTCGTCTTTTTTCTTGTTGCCGATGTCACTGCACACATTATTTTCATCCTTCCTCATGATGGTAGTCAGTGGTGTTAATGATTGCGGCCTAGTTTTAAAGCTTTTGCTTTGCTTTGGTTTGCTTGCTCCTCTGTCTTTTCTGGCTGGAGTGACTGGGCTTTTGGGGAAATTGAATATAAAAAAATCCTTCTTCTTCTTTTGATCCAATCATTCAGAGAGAACAAGACCGCTCCACACACACAAACTCGAGCTGAACTGATTAGTCGTACACGAAGGGAAACTAAAAGGAGATTGATTGTTCTTGACTAAGTAACAAGTACATATATGGGCTTGCAAAAGAGTCTTCCGAGAGAGATGAATCTGTAAATGCATGTCACTTTGATTATGATAGCTGCTAGCAGAGTCCCACAACTTCTTGTACTACTTCATTCCGCTTCCTTGACTTCATAATATACCAGCAGCAGCAGCAGCAACTGTACAAGATATAATATAACTCGAGTGGGTCGCTGCTCTATTCTCTACAGCAAGATGCTGGGTTGCCTATTTGTATGTTTTTTATTCCTTTAATACAGAAAAAAACTTAGTGGATGGATGATGATGATGATGATGATTCCGGTGATAAAGTCTGACTTGGAAGATCGGGAATACGACATCATTGAGCCACTACTACTACTACTACTACTACTACTACCAGATATTACTTATTTGCTGGGTAAGTTACTCTCCCTTTCGCCCTCGTTTGTCCTATCATTTCGTGACGAAATAACGAAGAAATAAAGCGGCACTTTAAAGAAAACCTTTACCAGCATATCATTCACTCTGCATCTGTACGGGAGTAGTAGTAGTGCATTGAAAGAGTGAGAATAGGGGAAGTCCATGATGTAAATACTCACTGCACTGCTATATATCTCCATAACCATGTGAAAATCGTATGGCGTTACAGGTTATTGAAACGCATGTATTTCAGGGGCGGCATTACGTGATCTTATCAAGAGACACTAGAAAACTTGCCCATCCATCAAATCCTCCCGTCGCTGACTTCTTTGACAGAATGTGAACGCAATAATGCAGACAAGTGGAGAGGGAAAAAGTCGCCTATGACATTTTTTTTTTAGTTTTGCATAATATTCATAAGGAGAGAGAATCAACTAGTCCGAGAGAGTTTATATCAATACAGGTTTTTTCTGCTTGGCTCACCGGCTCACGGACCTATTTGCCGATTGCCGTATATGCATAATATCCCAGTCGTCGTATATATTGTCCTCGCGTTTTGTTCCGTCTGCTTATATTGTTAGGAAAATAAATAAAGAGACACAAGGCATTATGGACTACATGACAGGCTACAAACTTCCGTAATGCAAAATACTCTGGCTCATCATCATCATCATCATCATCGCCGTCGTCATCCCCGATCATGATTCTCGTCACAGACCCAACTTTTACACTGTTTCACACGTAAACGTAGTAACACTCTTTTATGTTTAAATGAGATGAATGATTATCAAAACTTTTTACAATGTTTTTATTCAAAGTGGATTTGTCAAAGTCAAATTTCCATTAATGCCTGACTACTGTGTGCGATGATAGACACGCATGGGCATTGAGATACATGACTGGGGCCAAATTATATTACAACTTTTTGATGCCGCAGAAAAACTTTCGCAATAGGCAGGCATTTGGTAGGCACTCGCGTTGCGTTGGCAGGAGCATGACCTGACTCCTTAATAAGTCGTGATTATTCCCAGACTCTCTTTCCCCAGCTGTGACCAATGTGTCATCCGCCGCTAGAATCTCGTAAAAAAAATGTTCTCCGACTCTTGGGTCACTCACTACACCAAATGGAAATGGAGAGGCAGGCAGTGGATTGCATTGGTAGTTATTAGTTGCATATACCTATTATATACTTATAAGCTCTCAAATTCATTTCAAATTATCAAATGTCTAATAAAATTGAATTAACCGAAGAGGATGTAATGTGAGCGATTCCTTTGGTTTCGATTAACAAGGCTGAATCCGTAGAACAGGAAATAAATTGATTAGAGTTTTTAGCACTCCGGGTTTTCATCAGATAAAACCCTGTTTTCCCTCTAAGAACCTGGGGATGAAAAGGGTAGTAGAGGGAATTTATTTTGTGGAAAATGTCTGTCATTTTATCGCCATGTTTTAGGTGCACAACCTCGATCAGAGGTGCACATCGACTCCCATCAATTGCTCATTATTAATGGAGATCATTATCGTCTCATACGTGATGAAGGTGATCATTGACGAGCTACAGATTCCTGTGGACAGCTGCACAGGAGGAGATAGCGGAGGAGAGTGTAGTAATGGGAAATGGTGTATTCGCTCGTTTGAGGTTGGCCGAGTGTGAGAGGATAGAAATCTTCAAACTTTAATTTGATTACATGCTCGGCCGTTCATATAAGATTGGGGTAAACACACTCCTCGTCGACGAGCAGCTCACTGCGACCTTTAACTCATCTTGGATTTTTGTGTGATAAAAAGCGTAATCGATTTACAGTTTCACCATCACTTTACAGCGTTTGACAGCCAGCGACATGAGCCAGCTGAAATGATAGTGGGGAATAGTGTAAAGAGCCCTGTTCTCAAATAAAATGATTCTCGAGCAACATTCTAGATAAGTAAAGCGTTAATAATGGGATGCAAAGTGGTCATGTTGATGTCGTTTCTCGTCTTTCGGGGTAAAATGACAGTTGAGTTTTATAGGATGAACAAGAAGACGCGATATAATATAGGGGCACTGTCCTTCATTATAATTGGAGTTGGAACTGGTGGAAGGTGAGAAGTGACTGAACATGATCTACTGATATGGCTTAACACATGTACTCCAGAATGTTTTTTTTCTCTCGTAATTCTGGACAGGTTGGTGGTGGTGGTGGTGGTGATGATGGTGGTACAGGAAACCTGCAAAGATTGAGAAGAGTTAGAGTCTATCGTGAATTTAAGGGTAATACAGGGTTATTTCTGGTCTTGCCTCAGTTTCACAGCGAAAAAAAGAAGTTTTTACCAGATTCGATATAAATAAAAAAACTGGTACAGGTAAATAAATTAGTTGAGCAAAGAGTGTAAAAGATTTTAGATAGAAGTGTAAAGTGATATGACCTTCTTTGCCCGGTTAATGAGCTACAAGGAGATGTTACTCAAAATTAGAAAATCATGAAAAAAATGCATCAACTGACTGACACTTGACAATGTCATCAAATTATCCGGTAATTAATTACAGATTCGAGTAGTGATCAACATCTTTTTGTACCTATAACATAAAATAATATACTATACGTCACAGTCAAAACGAGGGATACAAGCTGTAGATAAGTATAATCTAAATGAATCTAGATCAAAACGAGAGTTAATAAAGGTTCAAAACACACAGCAAAATAATGATATATATATGCAGCTTCAATCAAGCCCCTTCGTTCATGCTAAAGTGATCTTCACAGCGAGAATTAATCCTCGACAATTTTATATTTTACTTCAAACCGAGACGATATATGTGGAAAAGGCAGTAGTTGACAGGGATTTTGATCGAGAGTCAACAGGACTGTTACAGTTACCTGTGGAAGAAAAGGTGTAATAATCCGAGCTCCGTTTGTATATTTTATGAGCAGCCAACACCGATTCCTGTTTTAATGTGAGCCCCTGCTCACAGCCAGAAGCAGCGTCGGTTTAAACGCCCGTCTGGAAGTTTTGACCTGGTCATCATCCAGAAAAATAAAGAACGGCAGCAGCAGTCTTACTTATAACCAACCACCTCTTTCATTTACCACCACCACACGTTCGCCTCTTTGTAGAGGAGGAGAAAAAAGGGCTCCAATATTTATAATGATATGTAATGTAATAGTGTTTGTTATTATTATTAATATTATTATCTTACCAGCTCTCGCCACTCGACACAAGTGAAAACCTGAATGTCTTTTTTCTCTCCTAGTATAGTTGCTCCGTTGTTGTTGCCCTTTTCCCGTTCTTGAGAGAGAGTCTGTCTCTCCCTGCCTTTTTGCCGTGCTCGTAGTCGTAGTCGCCTCTCCAGCAATATATTACTGGAGGAGGGATGTGTGGTGTGATGATGCTCGATAATAAATGGCAAGAACATGGGTTTGTTTGCTTTACGAGAAGATCATTTTCCCTTTTTATTCAATAATATAATATTATTATATTTTTGTCTATCTTATTTACCAGTGGGGAATGAAATGAATCATGTTCGTCGTCGCCACCATGCCACATCTCATATGCATAATATGCATACCTTTTCCCCGTGATGGGTCCGTCCGCCCGTCCGCCGTCGTCGTCGTCGTCTCTCTCTCTCTCTCTCTCTCTCTCTCTCTCTCTCTCTCTCTCAGCAAACGCAAACGAGGGATTTTTCGCCCTATAAGATGGGAAAAATAGCCGAGTGTTAAAATTCCTGGATGAATGGAATGAAAAAAGTGGGATAGAGGCGGAAGAATATATATATACACACACACACACAAGTCCTCATTTAATATGTTCGGACCAAGTTTGGGAGAATTCCTAGCTACAAAAATGTACATTACCCAAGTACTTCCCATATTTATAAAAAACAAATACAAAAATATCTCCTCACTTTTTTCCTAAAAAAATAAATGTATATAAAAAAAACTGTATAATCAAGACTTTGAGACCTTGTGGTAGATATAATACGGCACTATATATAGTAGTTTGAATAAACATTCCAGCAACAAAACCAGTGTGGTTCTGCTGGTTATATGAATTCCACAATGGATTTTTCCAGTTGTGAGGCTCGTCGTCGAACGTCGTCGTCCTCCTCATCATCATGTGTTGTAGAGTACAAAGCACAAATTGAAGCTATTACTTTGGTTGGATATATAGGAAATAGGATTCACATTCCCAAGCGGAATCCATCTCAATATTTATTTTGTTGTTTAGTGGGGCAACTTGAGTTATGCTGTGAATGTCGGTTGCCTTGCCGAGCCGGTCATCTCTTTACGCAGCAAAGAGCAACATCAATTTACAGATTCCTAGAGACTCTCGTCGATTGTTGATATGCTATGTTGGTTGTTGACCAAGCTATATTTGATGTTGTTGTGTGTTGTGTCTGGTCTGACGATAATGATGATGATGCATTGTTACACGACTTCCCTGGAATATTTTCCTGGTGTGTGAGTTGGCTGAGCCAACCCCTTTCTCATCGAGCCAGTGGGATAAGACCACCCTTTATGACGTGGCCTAAACCTGTTAATTGTATTTATTGGCATCGATCTAATCGTATTTCAACCGCTAATTGTCTCACACATCCTACTTGTCCGGGAATACTGGAGGATGAGGATGGGGATGGCTGCAAGGTGGATTTTTTCGATGCCCATTTATCCTTTATGACGACGTAGTGACACGATGTATTATGACTTTGAAGGTATGCATGGAGGAGCTTAAAGGGTTCCCAGGAGGACGTGCCAGATTGGAATGCGCCTTGTTTGTATATAGGTATTATACGGACACGGAGGAGTGTAAATCTTGCAAGAATATTCAACATTGTCACATCATCATTCAAAAAACAAGGCAAGTTAAATTTGTGGCTGGCTCTTCCTGTCATTGATTTTATGCAACAATAGAGTCATAAGTATATCATGTGCGTTGTTTTTCAGCAGACATTCCACTCCCATTGTTTCACTGGGACAATAAAGCAACAGCCACGTGATACTCCACTGAAAGGTGTTTTTGAACTTGTTTTACTTTCGTCAAAGATAAAAAAATATGAAAAAACGGATTGCATTGCAGTTTTAAAATAGACAGCTTTTGTGACATGCTTGTAAAATATGTTGGTGGAAAAGGACCTGGAATGTTATGTGTTATGTCGTCGTGTAAAAGGAAGGGGACTGATAGTCAAGCGTTTTTTTGTTACTCCACGGGTGACAGGTATACAGTTACAATAGGGTTGTGGTTTGGAGAGCGGCGGTGACGGTCACTCTAACATTATAATTGCGTACTCTTGATGATCAACAAAGGGACGACGGTTAAAAAGTCAAGTTGAAATCCTGTTGAAAGGTGACTACCGAACCGAACTGTATTTTACTTGTTAGCCAAGCGGGGAAGGTATATATGAAATCTAAAAGTATGTATATATATATAGGAAACATGGACAATATAATATTTTGTGTGTGCAGTCGGGGAATGGAGATAGGCAGATAAGTTGTATTGTAACAAGTGCTATAAAACTGCTTTTATGCATATATTTGTCAAGTATGAGTGGAATGTTGATTTCGGTATTATTTACTCCATTTCTCCCTCCAAACGTTTTGACGGATATATGACCAAATTCTTTTGGAGATGAGATCTCTCTTCCTTCACGTTTGGTTCTTCCAACCGCTAAAAAAAACCCTTTTTTGTTGCTGAAAACAAAAACAGAGCCGAAACCATCCCAATATCCCTTTTTCTCCTTTTTTTTGCAGAGAGAGACCCTTGCCGACAGACAGGCAGAGATTTTTGCGCTGAAATATTTCCCAATTGAAGTGGACGCTTTTACTTTTTTTCCTGGAAAGTGTGTCAAACATTTTTTTTTACCAAGATTTATTTTTTTGCAACCCAAATGGAGAAACCGAAAACGAGGAGTTTATATGAGCTGACTCATTCGTCGTGGTCGTCGTGTCGTCGTCCCTTGACGCAGTCATTTCGCTAATCTGACGACATCTTGTTGTTGGCACGTTTTTCACAAATGTGGAAAAGGCTGTAAACGAGCGAGTTTGGTTGGAGAGTCGGAAGGAACGGAAGTAGTAGTATTTGAGCACTCTTTTCCGATCACCCATAACAACCTCGCCCCAATCATCATCCCTATTGTCTTCCTCATTTCAGACAGATAGGAACTTGAGCATATGTAATATCATCAAAGACGGGGGAAACCAGTTTGGAGTCTTCCACAAACTTGTCTGACTTATCAGTTTCTCTCTAATTTTAAGCAAGCAATCTAGCTCGCGTTTTTATGTAACAGGAGCAACTTGCACAGAGACAGACACACACATATCCTTCCTTTACATCCCATTCCCAATAATAAAAACTTTTTTTTTCCTCTTCTTCTCTTCTTGTCGGTTCAGCTGCACTACTTATCCCAAGGGAGAAATAGAAAAGTATCGTATCAATATTGCAGGCATTGATTGAGAAAGTCTGAAAGATGGAAGATTGTAATGGCATAAACCATCTTCTCTCCCCCTCACACAACTCCCATCACCAAAAAAAACCCAAGATAAAAAAAGAAGTTTGTAAATCCAACTCTGATTTCGAATCTGTAGCAACATTGAGAGAGAGAAAAAAAACATCTTTTTTCTCATCTCCCAAAAACTACCTCCACTTCTTTCTGCTCATCCAAAACATTGCTCTTTCTTTACTTCCCTCTCTCTCCACCTCACCATCATGCACCACCACCGTCGTCCGTCGTCATTTCCTTTGGCAAAGTTGGGTCTTTTTTTCTTTTGACTGGCTGCATCAATTGCAATTCATAAATATTTGATTAGCCGATTTCCCTGAATTAGTACATTTCATTTCAGCACCAGCTGACTTTCATTTGTGCCTCTCGTAATGTATCATAAAGTCGTTGTAATGGTGGTTCATTGTTCACAACAACGCAATTTTTTTCATCTCATCTCTGGCTGGCTGGCTGGCAGGCAGGTAATGTGATGTAAATGAAAGACGAGGTTCATTTAGATAATGCATGCCACAATGTGCAATCATTATTTGTTTACTGAATTACCTGAGATGGCAAAATGTTGCCTACATGTGTGTTAATCGTTGGAGATCATTTTTTTCCCTTCATTTTTCTCAGTAGCAGGTTGATACCACACACACATTGTAGAGCATCTATTATCATCATCATCATCATTGAAATTCCAATCTGTGATTATAATTATTATTTGCCCATCTTGAATAATCGGGGAAAAGTCCTTTTGGGAAAAGAAGAATGTGCAGCAGCAAGTGCAAAAGACGCGAGGGAAGAGGAGATGGGATGGACGATGGACGACGACGAAGACAACGAGGCACGATCAATGATCAAACATCTTCAGGGGAGCATATATATACTTATATATATACGTCAAGATTCCCTTTAAGACAAGACCAACTTGAAATCAATTCTCCTTCCTCGGCATACCCCAAAAACTGTGTGAGACAAGTGAAGAGTGTGAAGGAACGAACCTGTGATGAGGAGTCAAAAAAGTAGTACGATTCTAACGAAACTAGCTTGTCAGCTTTGAGCTAAGTAAGCATAATATCACACTTTATAAAACTCAAAATATTTATAATATGCAACCAGACCAGTTTCACCATTTCCCTCTGTTGCTCGTAGTAGTAGTAGTAGTAGTAGTAGTAGTAGTAGTAGCTATTCCATTATCTGAAAGCATCAATTTCCTTTCATTACCAAACTTATAAGAGTTCTGGTAGCTCTCAATAACATGTTACATGATGATAAATCATCAAAAAAATATATATCTGCCCTTGATGCACATTTCAGAATTACTCTGAGAAAAAAGTATACACCTTTGAAACTTTTTTCCCTTCATTTACAACACTTTCCTCATTGCAGCAGTCTCACCATCATCATCACATCACCACTGCCTCCGCCGTTGGTTTTGCATTGTTTGTTCACTTTGTAAATGATATTTATTGATGAAGGAGGAGGAGGACGAGGAGAGGAAGGGAAGATGTGCTGGATGTGATGTGGTGGTGGAGTCCTAAAAAACAACTCTTACAAGGCAATTGCCATAAATGAGAAAAGTCGTAGATAATTACTCTAATGTTAGCTTACACATTTAATATATTAGCCAACCAGAAGAAGAACTACTACTTTTGCATTTGTAACGGCAACGCAACGTGGTGGGCAATTTTGAAGTGAGTGTTGTTGTGTAGTCTGGCTGGTATGTGTGGTCATACCGTTACTGTTGTTGGACTCTCTTGTCACACGGCAGGGGATCCACTATTGTGGCGAAATTGTCAGGTAATATACTCATGAGTTTTGGGTACATACAGTCTAACTAAGTATGTACGTACGTGTAGAAAATCACGCAATTTCTTAAAGGTGATGCTGCGCACTAGTCCCGAGCGAGCGAGTGTATTGTGAATCATGCAAAAAATTTATCACATTTTTTAGGAAAATGGGCAGTGATGTCACTGAAAATTTACATGTATCGAAACTGGCACGGATAGAAGGCTGTTGTACTATATATTGAAACAATGTATATACGCGTTTGCATGATTAGCAGTTTCGCCTACTCACAAACCACAGACATATATACCGATTATGCATCATGCAAGTCGCTGATACGTGTGGTTAGGAGTTTGCTTTGCAAAAACTAAAAAATACCGGCACAGAGTTTGTACGTTTTCTGCAATGAATTTGCCCATGTAAAAGATAATGGGGGAGCATTTGACTCCATTAATTTGACTAATTGCTTGTCTCCTGTTGGGATACCTGTCATTAGCTGTCATTACCACAGAAGAAATGCTTCTTCCTTGTCAATTTGCTCAGTGAAAAATTTACATTTTTTTGAGAGAATTTATCGATTTCCTGTCGTTACCTTTGAATGGGCTTTATTAGCGAATTTAATGAATTGCTGGGCTCTTCTCTCCTCTCTGCCTGCACTGCACTTTGCAGTATACATGAACAGCGGCAGCTCACCCAGGCGCTCGCTCTCTACCTAACAAGTTATACCTATTTTGCCTCCTTTCGTGAAAGAAACTGTCCAAAGTTCAATTTATTCAGTTAGAAGCTATTGATTTCAAATTAAGATTCATTTACTCGGGCAGATTACCAATTAGTTTCAGGTCATTGTGCAATTGGGGAGAAAGAGGTGTTCTGTCTTGTTTAATATGACTGACGATGAGAGGGTAGCCTAGCAAAGACGATATGTGTTCATTAACGAAATTGACTCCTTTTTGGACGACGAGGACCACGGATCAACGGTCGTGCTACCATATTTCATCCTGAACGGGCACTGTTGCATTACTACTGCACCACCACCACCACCACCACTCACTTATACTTGCTCTGATGGGATCAACGATTTTTTTTGTTTAGAAAGTAAAGTGCGTTTAGCTCTCAAAGTGTTCAAAAATACGCGTATTTAAAGAGTTGCTCTCTGACGCAATATCTTGTTGCCTAACCAAAATAAACCATCATGATGTGTAAAAAAACGACTTCCTTGTATCCATTAGGTCACTGGGGGCATGTCACTTCACGCTATGAAAACTGATAAAAATATTTATCAAACATCCATTTCCATCATCCATTTAAAAAAAACAACATACTATTGCATTTAACCGTTCACGATGAGAGAGTTTTGTTCCTCTTCCATCTTCTTGCTCATTTCCCCCAGTAGCCACTTGACGAAAAAGCGATCAAATTATATATAACATTTTAAGGGTGCTCGCTCTTCCTCCTCCCATCTAGTTTGGCGTTATTCTGGAGAGGAAAGTTCGGAACCCAAAACATCTTGCATCTTACTTCTGTGTGTAATGTAACCGCCTAAGGAATATCTACTCTCGGAATGTATCTCTCTCTCTCTCTCTATCTATCTATCTTCATATATGAGCCCCAACGAGAAAGAGAGAGAGAGCGATACGATGATGTTGGATTGAGGATGACGAGGATCGCTATCCACCACCACCACCACCACCACTCGAACGTATCTATAAAGATCAATCATGGAAACCCGCTTTTGCCTTTTGCCCTTCTTTTTTTTCCTCCTGCTTCCTACTCACTGATGCGATCTGACAGTGATCCTTCATCTGATGTCGCGTTTGTCCCAGCAATCTCTTCTTTCTGGTTCGGTTTCTGGTTGGTCGGTCGGTCGATCGAAGCCTTGGTTTCGTCTTGGTCGGCACAGAGCTTCATGTAGGTTATTAGAGGATCATCGGAGCAATACGCATTAATACTCTTGAAGAAACAGGCAAACTTCTTCCAGCTGACTGGTATATGCACACATTCTTCATTCTTCTCTCTCTGTTCCTCCATCTCTCTCTCTCTCCATCTCTCTCTCCCATGCCGCATTCCCAACCCAACTGGTTTTTACGGAACATGCATTTTTTTCTTTCTCTTTTCCTACAGGAACTTTTTGTGTTATACATAATATGCTCCCAGTTTTTCGCAAAAAGAAAAACGCCGTAATATGAATACATAATATGATATGTGACGTAACAACGTAAAGCAAACTAAAAAAAAATCTCTCTGATAAATGTATCAAAGTAGTACGTGTTGTATATAGCTGCTGCTGCTTAGTTTTAAAAAAAACAGGACAAAAGTTCCTTGGGAGACTTTTCCACTCATAAATTTCCATCCCAGATTTTCTCCATGATTCATACACCCAACAAGAATATTTTGTACAGTGTTGGAAGAGCAGAAAGAGAGAGAGATGCGATGCAAAGAAGAAGGGAACGAATCTGTACAAGTCAAGTGTCCCATCACGATTTTCCCCAACAGCAACGGCTCATCATCTCTAATCTAAACGAGAAACCCTAAAGCCGTGTCAACCGCATTACATACAGATTTTTTTTTCAAATATCATCAAAACCCTGTTGTAACATATCCATTTTTATATTGCTCCAGACAGTTTCACATCATTTCATTCACAATACATCATGCCCATCACATATCACTCTTTGTGTGTGTTCAAGGCACGGAATATGACATTTGAGGCGACACTTTCGTTTCTTGTTTTGTCACCCGCAGGCCTTAAAAGCATGTACAACATTGGATATATTCATGTAATCCATATATTTTATCCATATTTTTTGAAGATAAAGGAGAGAGAGAAAGGATTGAGGAATACATTAGGAAATACGTATATATATATATATATATTATTCACGTCGCCGTTGAAAATGCTGCCATTTTACTGGTATTCTTCTGTTAGGTAATAAGTCCCACACACTTGACTACTCGACTCGACTCGTCGTCGTCCTTTCTGCACTTCTTCCACTTGGTATAAACTTAATCTAATAAGATACACACAGGCTTGTAAAAAATATTGTATAAATAGTCATAACTCGAATACCCCTGTAACAATTTCCCTTTTTGATATAATATAATCTTATGTGCACCGCTTATTTTATTATAGCAGTCACTCAACTGCACATTTAGGCTGAAAATTTGTCATATATTTTATTTTAGCAGAGACGGTGGAGGGTAGAGCCAGTAGAGCAGTCAGACAGTCGTCAGTGAAATGATGAAATGATATTAAATGGAATCATCCCCAATCTGTTGTTTTGCTCAGGCTGTTCAATGTCATCCATATACATACTTTGGATGATGGAGAGAAGATGATTGAAAGACCTAATAGGGATTTTCTGTCTTATCCAGTGGGAGTATTAGCTTTCCAGCGAGGGATCATCATAAAAAATTGTATCGGCTCTGTATCATCATCATCATATGCATGCATATTTTATGCATAGATATAATACAACCCACCCCATCATCATCCACTTCCACATGTTGACTCTGCCCTCTTCTCCGTACGCCAATATATATACAACTTTTGTACGGATGAAAACCAAAGGAGGATAAAATATTATGTAGCGGATGGATGAAAGACACTACTGCGATATAAAAAAATATATCTCTGTGGAGAGACGACCTTTTTTTTATTCGTATCATCTTGTTCAACAATAAGATTATGCTTTGGGATTTTTGACGCATGAAGGAACCGAACAGAACAGCGTATTAATGTTACACGCAGACTCTTCCTCTCGGAGAGGAAAAAAAGTCTGGAGATGCGGGCTCAACTCTTTTTCTCGCCATTATATCGGAAGATGATCGTGGTGACTGAGAGTAGCCCTGCTTATGCAAAATAGGGTCGTCGGGTGCGTAGCAAAAGGAGCTCTCGTATTTAAATAATTCCCGAATTTAGCCTTTTGCACCGTGCCAAAAAGTCGGTCAGCCAAAAAGTTTGTCCCATTTGAAAAAAAAAACAAAAATGAAAGGGGCCTATTGGATGGATGATAAAAGAAAGTAGGTACTGTTGTGTAGCCTGTTTTTTCGTTCTTCTTTTGCACATTCCGAACATTTCAACAATGTTTTATTGCTTGGCTTTCTTCGCACTTTAACATTTTTCTCACCATTTTATGAAAATAATAATAATAATAAGGATCTTGGCAATAATAACGTAACTCGCGAACCCCCAGATGGGCTACTGGGCTTCCTTGGATGTCTCTCGTTGATTTTTACGACGATGGGCGCAGAAAATCGTCGTTCCGAGCGGAATCACAAATTGTAATTTGATAAACAACAGTTTAAATCCCAGAGGGAGAAAAAAAAACTGCTTCGGCCCTGTGTGACTCCGAATGCTTGGTGAGGGTTGTCATTAGAATTATGATTATCACTCCGGCTTTTTTCTATCCCAGCCCATTATCATCTTGTTTTCTCAAAGTGAGAACAAGTTGAAGGACAACGTTTTTATTGTGATGGGACAGATTCTTAATTTTTTTTTTTCAAAAGCAATCCAAACTTCAACTTCAACCTGCAACAAAATCTTACTGTGAGAAAGGTAACCCCTACTATAGAATAGCATTTTTAAAGAACAAAAGTTCATATATATTTACTCCTTTTGTTTTACGTAACAAAGTAAAAAGAAATTTTAAAAGAAAAAAAAAGGAACGAGATACGGATCTAGTTCTCACTACTCCCTACGTTTACATGACATTAGCCCATTGTCAGTTTTTTTGCCAGTAACATATGATCCCTGTAATCAGGTAGCAGATGAAATAGTGAGTACAAATGGTAATAATGAGTAAAAAAAAACGAAATCCCAAGGAGGCTCCCTTTCCCCTCTGGATATTATTGTTTTCAGGGTCTAACGACCTTTAACAAGGTGAGATGAGCTTCAATTGAATATCACGTCAGCTCCGTGGAAGTGCTAACGTGAAGAGGTCCATATTTCATTTGCATTCTCCGACCCTGTTACAAATCAAGCTAAAAGGTTTCCTCACATTTTGAAAGGGACTTTGTGTAAAAAATTATAGGTATAATAATATATCTCGCTCCTTGGGACTCCTTCAGCCACAACAGCATTTCCACGATATATAATAGACGAATAATATATGATGCAAACTGGGGAAAAGAGTGTGGCAGGCAGACAGACTTGGTCCGTCCGTAGTAGTAAAAATGGAATACCTATTTACCCTTAGCCTTGCAGCAGCAGCAGCACAAGATATCTGTCAATCTGGGAGGAATACGGGCTAAGAAGAGTAGGTATATTACTTACTACGAGAGTTCTATAAGGAATAAGGAGGTTATTCGGTAATATGCATAATATTCTTGCTTCCTCATGCTCGATCCTGTATATTCCTCCTTTTTGTACATATTACTCAGCGAGAAACAAATAGAGAATTACGATAATGATATGTGGTTCATTGCATTACCTGAACATTTTTTGAGACAAAAGGCCGTTTCGAAATGAGTAAATGACCCCCCAGCGTGAGTAGGCAGCTGACGGCGCCAGCACTTGACCGATCTTGCCTCATCGTGGACCATGAAGAATTGTCTTGACCCCTGCTGACATTCCTTCTTGATAATCCGCAGTCCTTTCTCCATCTCACAAGCGTGTCCGTGTGTTCAGAGTTGTGTGTACACAAAAACAAGGCAACTTAGGCAACGCACACACAGCCTCACTACAAGTATTATTATTATTATTATATTACAAATATTAAGTGTTTAACCAGCTCATTGCTTTAAAAAATGGTCTCCTCTCGGTGGAATGGAACGGTTATGCTATGGCTGGTGAATATACAAAACCCACTTTTTTGGCCTTACTTCCAGGGAAAACAAATTCTGAAACGACATATACATATATACATATATATATCCATCCACCAACCATACTAACTCCAAGTCAGCGAGGTTTTTTTTCTCTCGTGTGTATATTTACATACTCTGATGCATTCTCACACACACAGGGAATCTCCTCTCATCTTCATTGTCCCAGTTCCGGACTGCCATGAGCCAAACAAACACGGCCAGAGAGAAACGGAGCCCCACTAGATTTTTTTTTGTTTTATAAAATATACATTTATACTGCTGTGAACATAGCCGCAGTCTCATCACTTAGCAAGAGTTCTGGCTCCACCGCACTCCTGGAACCCTGGCACTTGGTCAGCCCTGCTTCTCTTTTCAAAACCGACGACGCTCTAGGAGAGAAGAGACGGACAGAGAGGAAGGAAATGAATTATATTATTATTACTACCATTACCATACATTTATTATGCTTGTTACACATATATCCAGGTTACAAACAACTAGCCTGAAGCCTGTGAGCGTGACTACGTGTCGCGTTGACTATCAGGCTGGACTTTATTTAACACTGGCAACTGGAGTATTTACATTTTTTTTGTTTGCATATATAAAGGTTCATCTTGTTGCGGGAAAGGGAAAAGAAAAAAAAGGTGTTCTCCACGATTCCCCCTCCCTCCCCCCATCCCCATCATCATCATCACCGCTTACTTTTTGCAGGTGAAAAAATGGGCTCATTCCCATGATGAAGCCAAAGCTGCAGAGCAATTTATTTTAAAGCTTTTCTTTTTGACATGATTAAATAGTGCAAATTGATTTTATTTTGGTAGCTATTCCATTCAACTCATGCAGTTTTGGTGTGAGAGCAGGTACTCCTCGGCATCATCATCATCATCTTGTCGGCGGCATTACTGGCAGTAATCCTTTTGACAAAACAGGTTCATAATAAGTACACAGATGGTTTGCATTGTTGAACAAATATTTATTTTTATGTCGTGAGCATTCTATACAAACAATGGAGTAATAGTGGAGGTACAAACGAGGGCTAAATATGTGTGTGTGGTACTTGACTGGGATTTTTGCCGATGACAGCAGCAGCAGAGGAGCTGGCTGGGTTGAGACGTAATTGTAACAGTTTTTATTTAAGCTCGAAAAAAAAACTAGTTGAAATGGCTTCTACAAAACGAAATGTATGACGAAAACAAACTTTTTAGCACGATACTGGTTAACATTGCTGTAATTTTTTAATTCCGTCTGAATTTGTCAAGTTAATCATGTAGGTATGCATGCAGTAGTACGTATATATATATATTTTTAAACGGATCCTCATTGGTTTTTTATCTTACATCCGTGAAAGTATGTTTATTGCTTGCCACACATCCAGCAGCATTTGGTAGAAAAAGCATGTTTTTTGGTTGTAGTTGCTAACTAGTTTGCATTGTTAGAAAAAGACTGAGAAAAATGTTTAGCTAGAAAACAAATGACAGTTTTATTATGCACAATGCAACCCAGCATTCCATCCATCCATCCGTCTAGACTGCATTTTTGAGCAACCTTGCGCCTTGTGTGTAGGAATGGGAGAATTGGTGAAATCTTGTTGAAATGACTGCATCTCTTTCACCCTCGGAGGACCCACCGCTTGCAACATTCATCAAAATGGTGGTGTCAGTGGAACGGGGCGGTGTAATTGATAACGTGACCGAGTATAAAAATATACACACCACCGCTGGCTTTTCACGACAAGTATACTAACCAACGCAAACAATGGACACTGAATATTAACATTTTTTTTCGCAAATTTGATTTAGGAATGCATTGTGAGCAGAGCAGAGCGCTCTGCAGTTCTTGGTCTGCAGAGCATAAAAACGTTCGTTTTAAACAATGTATTATATCCCCCTCCAATTTAGTTGGCACATAAACGCCGTTTTTACCTTTCTTTCGAGCTGAACATAATTGTTTTAGTGTGGAAAAGGCAACACCATTATTTGGCAAGAATGTTGCATACCACCTCGCACTTAGGGAGCCTAGTTAGTCCAATCTAAATATTACCTGATGCTGCCTTCTTTTAAGCCTTTCCCTTACCACCACCACCACGACCAAAACCAGGACTATTTTATGATACGAAAAGAAGCTCTGCAACCGTAATATCATAACACTTTTAACACCTTCCCATCATTTATGTTTGTCATTAAAAACGAAACAAAGGGTAACTTGAAGATGTCATAAAGATTAGGCAGAAAGTTGCCAAAAAGTGGTTCGTGATTATGGTGTTTTGACGCCAGGGCCGTTTTTGCATGTAAAAAACTACGGTTTTTTAGTATTGCACCGTTCCTCCAATCACGGGGATCAACCGTTGCATACATACTTATTATTACTATTGCCAGGATGATGATGATATGATGATGGCAAGAAGGAGAAGTAGAGTTTTTTTGGGCGAACACATAAAAATTTACATTCGAGTTTCAAGTTATCCCGTGAAAACCATGGCCATGCCTTGAAGCAAGTCTTCTTGACAGTGAACATGAACGAAAGGGAAACGGAGTTGGTAGCATTATTGCACTGTAAACTGTTTGTTTAGTGATAACAATGACGCATGAAACAAGACTTGTTTATGTTGTTGGAACGTTGGAATTAATGCGTGTATCCTTGTATCCTCGTCATGTAAGCAACTTTATGATCTTCTTCGCTCCTCTAAGCTATTTGTATATTATATATATATATAT